>JACEEU010000866.1:62500-67500 GCA_016630915.1 Callionymus lyra | reverse complement strand
CGTGAGAGAGAGCGAGAGAGGGATGGTAGAGAGAAAGCTGGAGAGAGAGGCAGAGAGAGAGAAAGGGATGGTAGAGAGATGGGTAAGAGAAAGAGGGAGGGAGAGAGTCAGAGAGGAGGGAGGGATGGGTGAGAGAGAGTTAGCGAGATCGAGAGAGTTATATAGGAGAGAGAGAGAGAGTTAAAGAGGAAAAGGGAGGTAGAAAGAGAGGGAGGAGAGAGAGAGGGAGAGGGAGGAGGGGGAGAGAAAGACAGAGAGGTAGAGAGAGAGAGAGAGAGAGAGGAGAGGAGAGAGAGGGGGGAGGTAAAAAGAGAGAGAGAGAGGAGGATAGAGAGGGGGAGAGGGGAGGAGGGAGGAGGGGGAGGTAAAAAGAGAGAGAGGGGGAGGTAAAAAGAGGTAGTAAGAGAGAGGGGAGAGAGAGGGTGAGAGAGAGGAGAGAGAGGGGGAGGTAAAAGAGAGAGAGGAGAGAGAGGGAGGAGGAGGTAGAAAGAGAGGAAGGAGAGAGAGGGAGGAGGAGGTAGAAAGAGAGGGAGGAGAGAGAGGGAGGAGAGAGAGGGAGGAGGAGGTAGAAAGAGAGGGAGGAGAGAGAGGGAGGAGAGAGAGGGAGGAGAGAGAGGGAGGAGGAGGTAGAAAGAGAGGGAGGAGAGAGAGGGAGGAGAGAGAGAGAGAGGGAGGAGAGAGAGGGAGGAGAGAGAGGGAGGAGAGAGAGAGGGAGGAGGAGGTGTTTATAAAGTTGTGACGTTGACTCCAACAGCAGCAGCTTCTCCTTCATCTGCACCAGACTCTGTTCCTTCAGTGAAAACAACTGCAGTTCATGACGTTTCTTTCACGTTAAAGTGAAACGAAAACATTGAAGATGAAGGTTTTCTTACAAACTAAAGTACAATTTGACGACATTTTCTATTCGTTTCACAGACATTTGTATCTTTTTAGAGTTTGTTTCCCGAATTGGAAGTTTTGTTTGACAAAAGTGTACATTTGTTTGTACTTTTCTTTCACACCATGTACATTTATTTTGAAGTTCTCTTGTCCTCCACTCGGAGGTACCTCATCTGTTGCCCCGGGTAGCTGGGACACCTTGTCAACAATCACATATTTATTCAGCAGCTGAAGGAAAGACACAAACAACGCAAATGATCTTAACCTCGTTGTATAAACAAAGCGTGATGACAGCTGGAGGAGGAGTGAAGCCATTATTACGTCATCATGGACTCTCGTAACCTCTCGTTTGTCCAGATTTCAGAGCAACTTTATAAAGTAATGAGTTTAAAACATGTTCATGATGAGAAGTTACTGCGTCTTGAAGAACATTCACTACATGACACCAGAGTTGATACTAGTTGATGTTTAATGACACCAGAGTTGATACTAGTTGATGTTTAATGACACCAGAGTTGATACTAGTTGATGTTTAATGACACCAGAGTTGATACTAGTTGATGTTTAATGACACCAGAGTTGATACTAGTTGATGTTTAATGACACCAGAGTTGATACTAGTTGATGTTTAATGACACCAGAGTTGATACTAGTTGATGTTTAATGACACCAGAGTTGATACTAGTTGATGTTTAATGACACCAGAGTTGATACTAGTTGATGTTTAATGACACCAGAGTTGATACTAGTTGATGTTTAATGACACCAGAGTTGATACTAGTTGATGTTTAATGACACCAGAGTTGATACTAGTTGATGTTTAATGACACCAGAGTTGATACTAGTTGATGTTTAATGACACCAGAGTTGATACTAGTTGATGTTTAATGACACCAGAGTTGATACTTAAATTGATGTTTAATGACACCAGAGTTGAATAGGCTAGTTGATGTGTTTAATGACACCAGAGTTGATACTGGAGTTGATGTTTAATGACACCAGAGTTGATACTAGTTGATGTTTAATGACACCAGAGTTGATACTAGTTGATGTTTAATGACACCAGGAGTTGATACTAGAGTTGATGTTTAATGACACCAGAGTTGATACTAGTTGATGTTTAATGACACCAGAGTTGATACTAGTTGATGTTTAATGACACCAGAGTTGATACTAGTTGATGTTTAATGACACCAGAGTTGATACTGGAGTTGATGTTTAATGACACCCCCAGGAAGTTGATACCTAGTTGATGTTTAATGACACCAGAAGTTGATACTGAGTTGATGTTTAATGACACCAGAGTTGATACTGAGTTGATGTTTAATGACACCAGGAGTTGATACTAGTTGATGTTTAATGACAACCAGGGAGTTGATACTGAGTTGGATGTGTTAATGACTCCCACCAGAGAGTTGATACTAGTTGATGTTTAATGACACCAGAAGTTGATACTGAATTTGATGTTTATATGACACCAGAGTTGATACTAGTTGATGTTTAATGACACCAGAGTTGATACTAGTTGATGTTTAATGACACCAGAGTTTGATACTAGTTGATGTTTAATGACACCAGAGGTTGATCGCACCTAGAGTTGATGTTTAATGACACCAGAGTTGATACTAGTTGATGTTTAATGACAACCCAGAGTTGATACTAGTTGATGTTGTGAATGGACACCTAGGGTTGTTACTAGTTGATGTTTAATGACACCAGAGTTGATACTAGTTGATGTTTAATGACACCAGAGTTGATACTGAGTTGATGTTTAATGACACCAGAGTCCTTGATACTGAGTTGATGTTTAATGAAAACATTTCCAGAGTTGATGGAAGTTTAATGACACTTAGACTGTTGATGTTTAATGACACCAGAGTTGATACTAGTTGATGTTTAATGACACCAGAGCTGATACTAGTTGATGTTTAATGACAACCAGAGTTGATACTAGTTGATGTTTAATGACACCAGAGTTGATACTAGTTGATGTTTAATGACACCAGAAGTTGATACTAAAGTTGATGTTTAATGACACCAGAGTTGATACTAGTTGATGTTTAATGACACCAGAGTTGATACTGAGTTGATGTTTAATGACACCCAGAGTTGATACTAGTTGATGTTTAATGACACCAGAGTTGATACTAGTTGATGTTTAATGACACCAGAGTTGATACTAGTTGATGTTTAATGACACCAGAGTTGATACTAGTTGATGTTTAATGACACCAGGAGTTGATACTAGTTGATGTTTAATGGACACTAGTTTGATACTAGTTGATGTTTAATGACACCAGAAGTTGATACTAGTTGATGTTTAATGACACCAGAGTTGATACTGAGTTGATGTTTAATGACACCAGAGTTGATACTAGTTGATGTTTAATGACACCAGAGTTGATACTAGTTGATGTTTAATGACACCAGAGTTGATACTAGTTGATGTTTAATGACACCAGAGTTGATACTAAGTTGATGTTTAATGACACCAGAGTTGATACTAGTTGATGTTTAATGACACCAGAGTTGATACTGGAGTTGATGTTTAATGACACCAGGAGTTGATACTAGTTGATGTTTAATGAACAAAACCAGGTTGAGGTTGTTATCGATACTAGTTGATGTTTAATGACACCAGAGTTGATACTAGTTGATGTTTAATGACACCAGAGTTGATACTGAGTTGATGTTTAATGACACCAGAGTTGATACTAGTTGATGTTTAATGACACCAGAGTTGATACTGAGTTGATGTTTAATGACACCAGAGTTGATACTGAGTTGATGTTTAATGACACCAGAGTTGATACTAGTTGATGTTTAATGACACCAGAGTTGATACTAGTTGATGTTTAATGACACCAGAGTTGATACTAGTTGATGTTTAATGACACCAGAGTTGATACTAGTTGATGTTTAATGACACCAGAGTTGATACTAGTTGATGTTTAATGACACCAGAGTTGATACTAGTTGATGTTTAATGACACCAGAGTTGATACTAGTTGATGTTTAATGACACCAGGGAGTTGATACTAGTTGATGTTTAATGACACCAGAGTTGATACTAGTTGATGTTTAATGACACCAGAGTTGATACTAGTTGATGTTTAATGACACCAGAGTTGATACTAGTTGATGTTTAATGACACCAGAGTTGATACTAGTTGATGTTTAATGACACCAGAGTTGATACTGAGTTGATACTTTATGTTTAATGACACCAGAGTTGATACTAGTTGATGTTTAATGACACCAGAGTTGATACTAGTTGATGTTTAATGACACCAGAGTTGATACTAGTTGATGTTTAATGACACCAGAGTTGATACTAGTTGATGTTTAATGACACCAGAGTTGATACTAGTTGATGTTTAATGACACCAGAGTTGATACTAGTTGATGTTTAATGACACCAGAAGTTGATACTGAGTTGATGTTTAATGACACCAGAGTTGATACTAGTTGATGTTTAATGACACCAGAGTTGATACTAGTTGATGTTTAATGACACCAGAGTTGATACTAGTGTGATGTTTAATGACACCAGAGTTGATACTAGTTGATGTTTAATGACACCAGAGTTGATACTAGTTGATGTTTAATGACACCAGAGTTGATACTAGTTGATGTTTAATGACACCAGAGTTGATACTAGTTGATGTTTAATGACACCAGAGTTGATACTAGTTGATGTTTAATGACACCAGAGTTGATACTAGTTGATGTTTAATGACACCAGAGATACTAGTTGATACTTTAATGACACCAGTTGATGTTTAATGACACCAGAGTTGATACTAGTTGATGTTTAATGACACCAGAGTTGATACTAGTTGATGTTTAATGACACCAGAGTTGATACTAGTTGATGTTTAATGACACCAGAGTTGATACTAGTTGATGTTTAATGACACCAGAGTTGATACTAGTTGATGTTTAATGACACCAGAGTTGATACTACGTAGTTGATGTTTAATGACACCAGAGTTGATACTAGTTGATGTTTAATGACACCAGAGTTGATACTAGTTGATGTTTAATGACACCAGAGTTGATACTAGTTGGTGTTTAATGGGACTAGATACTAGTTGATGTTTAATGACACCAGAGTTGAT
>JACEEU010000866.1:0-57500 GCA_016630915.1 Callionymus lyra | reverse complement strand
TCCAGAGGGTTCAATGGTTCGAGAGGGTTCTAGAGGGTTCAATGATTCCAGAGGGTTCCAGAGGGTTCAATGATTCGAGAGGGTTCTAGAGGGTTCAATGATTCGAGAGGGTTCGAGAGGGTTCAATGGTTCGAGAGGGTTCCAGAGGGTTCCAGAGGGTTCAATGGTTCGAGAGGGTTCCAGAGTGTACAATGATTCGAGAGGGTTCCAGAGGGTTCAATGGTTCGAGAGGGTTCCAGAGGGTTCAATGGTTCGAGAGGGTTCCAGAGTGTACAATGATTCGAGAGGGTTCTAGAGGGTTCAATGATTCGAGAGGGTTCCAGAGGGTTCAATGGTTCGAGAGGGTTCCAGAGGGTTCCAGAGGGTTCAATGGTTCGAGAGGGTTCCAGAGTGTACAATGATTCGAGAGGGTTCCAGAGGGTTCAATGGTTCGAGAGGGTTCCAGAGGGTTCAATGGTTCGAGAGGGTTCCAGAGTGTACAATGATTCGAGAGGGTTCTAGAGGGTTCAAGGATTCGAGAGGGTTCCAGAGGGTTTAATGATTCGAGAGGGTTCTAGAGGGTTCAATGATTCGAGAGGGTTCCAGAGGGTTTAATGATTCAAGAGGGTTCTAGAGGGTTCAAGGATTCGAGAGGGTTCCAGAGGGTTTAATGATTCGAGAGGGTTCTAGAGGGTTCAATGATTCGAGAGGGTTCCAGAGGGTTTAATGATTCGAGAGGGTTCTAGAGGGTTCAAGGATTCGAGAGGGTTCCAGAGGGTTTAATGATTCGAGAGGGTTCTAGAGGGTTCAATGATTCCAGAGGGTTCTAGAGGGTTCCAGAGGGTTCAATGATTCGAGAGGGTTCTAGAGGGTTCCAGAGGGTTCAATGATTCGAGAGGGTTCTAGAGGGTTCCAGAGGGTTCAATGATTCCAGAGGGTTCTAGAGGGTTCCAGAGGGTTCAATGGTTCTAGAGGGTTCCAGAGTGTACAATGATTCGAGAGGATTCAATGATTCAAGAGGGTTCCAGAGGGTTCAATGGTTCTAGAGGGTTCCAGAGTGTACAATGATTCGAGAGGGTTCCAGAGGGTTCAATGATTCGAGAGGGTTCCAGAGGGTTCAATGATTCGAGAGGGTTCCAGAGGGTTCAATGATTCGAGAGGGTTCCAGAGGGTTCAATGATTCGAGAGGGTTCTAGAGGGTTCAATGATTCGAGAGGGTTCCAGAGGGTTCAATGGTTCGAGAGGGTTCCAGAGGGTTCAATGGTTCGAGAGGGTTCTAGAGGGTTCAATGATTCGAGAGGGTTCTAGAGGGTTCAATGATTCGAGAGGGTTCCAGAGGGTTCAATGATTCGAGAGGGGGTTCTAGAGGGTTCAATGATTCGAGAGGGTTCTAGAGGGTTCAATGATTCGAGAGGGTTCCAGAGGGTTCAATGATTCAAGAGAGAGGGTCCAGAGGGTTCAATGATTCGAGAGGGTTCCAGAGGGTTCAATGATTCGAGAGGGTTCCAGAGGGTTCAATGATTCGAGAGGGTTCCAGAGGGTTCAATGATTCGAGAGGGTTCTAGAGGGTTCAATGATTCGAGAGGGTTCCAGAGGGTTCAATGATTCGAGAGGGTTCCAGAGGGTTCAATGATTCGAGAGGGTTCCAGAGGGTTCAATGATTCGAGAGGGTTCCAGAGGGTTCAATGATTCGAGAGGAGTTTCAGAGGGTTCAATGATTCCAGAGGGTTCCAGAGGGTTCAATGATTCCAGAGGGTTCCAGAGGGTTCAATGATTCGAGAGGGTTCCAGAGGGTTCAATGATTCGAGAGTGTTCTAGAGGGTTCAATGATTCGAGAGGGTTCCAGAGGGTTCAATGATTCGAGAGGGTTCCAGAGGGTTCAATGATTCAAGAGGGTTCCAGAGGGTTCAATGAATCGAGAGGGTTCCAGAGGGTTCAATGATTCGAGAGGGTTCCAGAGGGTTCAATGATTCGAGAGGGTTCCAGAGGGTTCAATGATTCGAGAGGGTTCCAGAGGGTTCAATGATTCGAGAGGGTTCCAGAGGGTTCAATGATTCGAGAGGTTCAGAGGGTTCAATGATTCGAGAGGGTTCCAGCATGGTTCGAGAGGGTTCCAGAGGGTTCAATGATTCGAGAGGGTTCCAGAGGGTTCAATGATTCGAGAGGGTTCCAGAGGGTTCAATGATTCGAGAGGGTTCCAGAGGGTTCAATGATTCGAGAGGGTTCCAGAGGGTTCAATGATTCGAGAGGGTTCCAGAGGGTTCAATGATTCAAGAGGGTTCCAGAGGGTTCAATGATTCGAGAGGGTTCCAGAGGGTTCAATGATTCGAGAGGGTTCCAGAGGGTTCAATGATTCGAGAGGGTTCTAGAGGGTTCAATGATTCGAGAGGGTTCCAGAGGGTTCAATGATTCGAGAGGGTTCCAGAGGGTTCAATGATTCGAGAGGGTTCAATGATTCGAGAGGGTTCCAGAGGGTTCAATGATTCGAGAGGGTTCAATGATTCAAGAGGGTTCCAGAGGGTTCAATGATTCGAGAGGGTTCTAGAGGGTTCAATGATTCGAGAGGGTTCCAGAGGGTTCAATGATTCGAGAGGGTTCTAGAGGGTTCAATGATTCGAGAGGGTTCCAGAGGGTTCAATGATTCGAGAGGGTTCCAGAGGGTTCAATGATTCGAGAGGGTTCCAGAGGGTTCAATGATTCGAGAGGGTTCCAGAGGGTTCAATGATTCGAGAGGGTTCCAGAGGGTTCAATGATTCGAGAGGGTTCCAGAGGGTTCAATGATTCCAGAGGGTTCCAGAGGGTTCAATGATTCGAGAGGGTTCCAGAGGGTTCAATGATTCGAAGAGAGTGTTCTAGAGGGTTCAATGATTCGAGAGGGTTCCAGAGGGTTCAATGATTCGAGAGGGTTCCAGAGGGTTCAATGATTCAAGAGGGTTCCAGAGGGTTCAATGATTCGAGAGGGTTCCAGAGGGTTCAATGATTCGAGAGGGTTCCAGAGGGTTCAATGATTCGAGAGGGTTCCAGAGGGTTCAATGATTCGAGAGGGTTCCAGAGGGTTCAATGATTCGAGAGGGTTCCAGAGGGTTCAATGATTCGAGAGGGTTCCAGAGGGTTCAATGATTCGAGAGGGTTCCAGAGGGTTCAATGGTTCGAGAGGGTTCCAGAGGGTTCAATGATTCGAGAGGGTTCCAGAGGGTTCAATGATTCGAGAGGGTTCCAGAGGGTTCAATGATTCGAGAGGGTTCTAGAGGGTTCAATGATTCGAGAGGGTTCCAGAGGGTTCAATGATTCGAGAGGGTTCCAGAGGGTTCAATGATTCAAGAGGGTTCCAGAGGGTTCAATGATTCGAGAGGGTTCCAGAGGGTTCAATGATTCGAGAGGGTTCCAGAGGGTTCAATGATTCGAGAGGGTTCTAGAGGGTTCAATGATTCGAGAGGGTTCCAGAGGGTTCAATGATTCGAGAGGGTTCCAGAGGGTTCAATGATTCGAGAGGGTTCCAGAGGGTTCAATGATTCGAGAGGGTTCCAGAGGGTTCAATGATTCGAGAGGGTTCCAGAGGGTTCAATGATTCGAGAGGGTTCTAGAGGGTTCAATGATTCGAGAGGGTTCCAGAGGGTTCAATGATTCGAGAGGGTTCTAGAGGGTTCAATGATTCGAGAGGGTTCCAGAGGGTTCAATGATTCAAGAGGGTTCCAGAGGGTTCAATGATTCAAGAGGGTTCCAGAGGGTTCAATGATTCGAGAGGGTTCCAGAGGGTTCAATGATTCAAGAGGGTTCCAGAGGGTTCAATGATTCGAGAGGGTTCCAGAGGGTTCAATGATTCGAGAGGGTTCCAGAGGGTTCAATGGTTCGAGAGGGTTCCAGAGGGTTCAATGATTCAAGAGGGTTCCAGAGGGTTCAATGATTCGAGAGGGTTCCAGAGGGTTCAATGATTCGAGAGGGTTCTAGAGGGTTCAATGATTCGAGAGGGTTCCAGAGGGTTCAATGATTCGAGAGGGTTCTAGAGGGTTCAATGATTCGAGAGGGTTCCAGAGGGTTCAATGATTCGAGAGGGTTCCAGAGGGTTCAATGATTCGAGAGGGTTCTAGAGGGTTCAATGATTCGAGAGGGTTCCAGAGGGTTCAATGATTCCAGAGGGTTCCAGAGGGTTCAATGATTCGAGAGGGTTCCAGAGGGTTCAATGATTCGAGAGGGTTCCAGAGGGTTCAATGATTCGAGAGGGTTCTAGAGGGTTCAATGATTCGAGAGGGTTCCAGAGGGTTCAATGATTCGAGAGGGTTCCAGAGGGTTCAATGATTCAAGAGGGTTCCAGAGGGTTCAATGATTCGAGAGGGTTCCAGAGGGTTCAATGATTCGAGAGGGTTCTAGAGGGTTCAATGATTCGAGAGGGTTCCAGAGGGTTTGTTGACTCAACATTGAATCATTGTTCAAACCAGGAAACAAATGTTATTCATGTCATGCTTTTGTGTAACAAAGTCTTCTTTTCTTCAAACATCTTCATTTGCTTTTGTACCAACGAAGATGTTCCAGAAACATCGTCCAAACAAACACAGTCGTAAACAAGTCTTCTCGTCTGGGTCTGGACTCGTTTGTCTCTAATGAGCGTACATGTCAACACGCTCACGAGCACACGCGTGTGGATCCGCTCCTCGTTCTTGGTTTACTCTGTGAACTGGTTTTAAATTTAGATGTTGCTTCTCATAACCCTCACAATCCTGCTCACCAGTGCAGCCTGAGGGAGCAGCGTGGCCTGGATTCAGTCACTGCAGCCTCGTCACACTCACTCACCGGCTCCTCAAAGACCAGGAACCACAGTCACGAGACCCACGGCTCAGAGCACATCCATCTGGATCCACATCCTGCTTGAAGGATCTGAGCTCGTGGGATCAGAAGGTGTTCAAGGTGGTTTGATGAAGGAGGAGTTGACCAGAGGTGGACCAAGAGTTGAGATGGTTCCAAGATGGAGTTCATATCCTGGAGTAGCTGATGGTTCCTTTGAAACAACTTCTTCTTGTCATTCAAGTCCAGGAAGGTCAAGCTGCTGCGGCAGGTCTAAGGTGAGTGGAAAGTCAAAATGGCGGTTCAGAGAGAGTTGAAAAAGACGACATCACGTCCTGCAGCTCAGTCATCTGGACGCGAGGTGGCCTCCTGAGCGCCCCCTCTGGACATGGCAGTACGGATGGAGGCCCCGGGGCAGACCTGGTGCGTGAGAAGACCTGCATCTACACAAGAAGATCAGCACGAAGAGGCAACATCTGTCAATAAAGAGGAGAGAGTGTGAGAAGATGTAAATAGAAGAGTGGGAGGAACAGATGGAGTCCAGCTCCACATACGCTTCTTCTGACTCACTGTGTCACGAACACATCGCAGCAAACACAACAAACACATGAGAGGAAATCAGAGTTCTTACCTGTGGAGAGAATATTCACAAGATATTCTGTTGAAGCAACTCCTGTGAGGTCAACATAGAGTCGACCTGATGGAGGACCTCACGACCTCACGACCTCACGACCTCACGACCTCCAGGGCGACGAGTGATGACAGTTGAACCTGCAGAAGTCGTTCTGAGAGAACATCTGCAGGTTCATGAACTCAAGTCTAGATCCATGATCTTGATCATGATTTGTTGATCCAGGCCCAGAAGAGAAAAACACCAACGACGCCGCCGAGCTCTTACGTGGCGACAGCGCCCTCTGCTGGATAATAACATTAAAACATTTATTTGAAGAATCAATGATTTTATCAAATGTTTGTTTTAACCTCAAGATTCATTGAACTTTGTTGGTTTCATTGAATCTGAAGACAAAGAGTCATGACTCATGAAAGAGAGTCATGACTCAATGACTCATGATAGTAATAACTCATGACTCAAATGACTCATGATAGTAATAACTCATGACTCAATGACTCATGATAGTAATAACTCATGACATTAATGACTCATGATAGTAATAACTCATGAAAGAGAGTCATAACTCAATGACTCATGATAGTAATAACTCATGAAAGAGAGTCATGACTCAATGACTCATGATAGTACTAACTCATGACTCAATGACTCATGATAGTAATAACTCATGACATTAATGACTCATGATAGTAATAACTCATGACATTAATGACTCATGATAGTAATAACTCATGACAGAAATGACTCATGATAGTAATAACTCATGACAGTAATAACTCATGATAGTAATAACTTATGACATTAATGAATCATGATAGTAATAACTCATGACATTAATGACTCATGATAGTAATAACTTATGACATTAATGACTCATGATAGTAATAACTTATGACATTAATGAATCATGATAGTAATAACTCATGACATTAATGACTCATGATAGTAATAACTTATGACATTAATGACTCATGATAGTAATAACTCATGACATTAATGACTCATGATAGTAATAACTCATGACAAAAATGACTCATGATAGTAATAACTCATGACAGTAATAACTCATGATAGTAATAACTTATGACATTAATGAATCATGATAGTAATAACTCATGACATTAATGACTCATGATAGTAATAACTTATGACATTAATGACTCATGATAGTAATAACTTATGACATTAATGAATCATGATAGTAATAACTCATGACATTAATGACTCATGATAGTAATAACTTATGACATTAATGACTCATGATAGTAATAACCTATGACATTAATGACTCATGATAGTAATAACTCATGACATTAATGACTCATGATAGTAATAACTTATGACATTAATGACTCATGATAGTAATACCTCATGACAGAAATGACTCATGATAGTAATAACTCATGACATTAATGACTCATGATAGTAATAACTCATGACAGAAATGACTCATGATAGTAATAACTCATGACAGAAATGACTCATGATAGTAATAACTCATGAAAGAGAGTCATGACTCAATGACTCATGATAGTAATAACTCATGACTCAATGACTCATGATAGTAATAACTCATGAAAGAGAGTCATGGCTCAATGAATCATGATAGAACTAACTCATGACTCAATGACTCATGATAGTAATAACTCATGACATTAATGACTCATGATAGTAATAACTCATGACATTAATGACTCATGATAGTAATAACTTATGACATTAATGAATCATGATAGTAATAACTCATGACATTAATGACTCATGATAGTAATAACTTATGACATTAATGACTCATGATAGTAATAACTTATGACATTAATGACTCATGATAGTAATACCTCATGACAGAAATGACTCATGATAGTAATAACTCATGACATTAATGACTCATGATAGTAATAACTCATGACAGAAATGACTCATGATAGTAATAACTCATGACAGAAATGACTCATGATAGTAATAACTCATGACATTAATGACTCATGATAGTAATAACTCATGACATTAATGACTCATGATAGTAATAACTCATGACAGAAATGACTCATGATAGTAATAACTCATGACATAATGGCTCATGATAGTAATAACTCATGACATTAATAACTCATGATAGTAATACTCATGACAGAAATGACTCATGATAGTAATAACTCATGATAGTAATAACTCATGACATTAATGACTCATGATAGTAATAACTTATGACATTAATGACTCATGATAGTAATAACTCATGACATTAATGACTCATGATAGTAATAACTTATGACATTAATGAATCATGATAGTAATAACTTATGACATTAATGACTCATGATTGTAATAACTCATGATAGTAATAACTCATGACATTAATGACTCATGATAGTAATAACTTATGACATTAATGACTCATGATAGTAATAACTCATGAAAGAGAGTCATGACTCAATGACTCATGATAGTACTAACTCATGACTCAATGACTCATGATAGTAATAACTCATGACATTAATGACTCATGATAGTAATAACTCATGACATTAATGACTCATGATAGTAATAACTCATGACATTAATGACTCATGATAGTAATAACTTATGACATTAATGAATCATGATAGTAATAACTCATGACATTAATGACTCATGATAGTAATAACTTATGACATTAATGACTCATGATAGTAATAACTTATGACATTAATGAATCATGATAGTAATAACTCATGACATTAATGACTCATGATAGTAATAACTTATGACATTAATGACTCATGATAGTAATAACTTATGACATTAATGACTCATGATAGTAATACCTCATGACAGAAATGACTCATGATAGTAATAACTCATGACATTAATGACTCATGATAGTAATAACTCATGACAGAAATGACTCATGATAGTAATAACTCATGACAGAAATGACTCATGATAGTAATAACTCATGACATTAATGACTCATGATAGTAATAACTCATGACATTAATGACTCATGATAGTAATAACTCATGACAGAAATGACTCATGATAGTAATAACTCATGACATAATGGCTCATGATAGTAATAACTCATGACATTAATGACTCATGATAGTAATACTCATGACAGAAATGACTCATGATAGTAATAACTCATGATAGTAATAACTCATGACATTAATGACTCATGATAGTAATAACTTATGACATTAATGACTCATGATAGTAATAACTCATGACATTAATGACTCATGATAGTAATAACTTATGACATTAATGAATCATGATAGTAATAACTTATGACATTAATGACTCATGATTGTAATAACTCATGATAGTAATAACTCATGACATTAATGACTCATGATAGTAATAACTTATGACATTAATGAATCATGATAGTAATAACTTATGACATTAATGACTCATGATTGTAATAACTCATGATAGTAATAACTCATGACATTAATGACTCATGATAGTAATAACTTATGACATTAATGACTCATGATAGTAATAACTTATGACATTAATGACTCATGATAGTAATAACTCATGACATTAATGACTCATGATAGTAATAACTTATGACATTAATGACTCATGATAGTAATAACTCATGACAGAAATGACTCATGATAGTAATAACTCATGACATTAATGACTCATGATAGTAATAACTCATGACATTAATGACTCATGATAGTAATAACTTATGACATTAATGAATCATGATAGTAATAACTTGCATTAATGACCAGATTGTAATAACTCATGATAGTAATAACTCATGACATTAATGACTCATGATAGTAATAACTTATGACATTAATGACTCATGATAGTAATAACTCATGACATTAATGACTCATGATAGTAATAACTCATGACATTAATGACTCATGATAGTAATAACTTATGACATTAATGACTCATGATAGTAATAACTCATGACAGAAATGACTCATGATAGTAATAACTCATGACATTAATGACTCATGATAGTAATAACTCATGACAGAAATGACTCATGATAGTAATAACTCATGACAGTAATAACTCATGATAGTAATAACTCATGACAGAAATGACTCATGATAGTAATAACTCATGACATTAATGACTCATGATAGTAATAACTCATGACAGAAATGACTCATGATAGTAATAACTCATGACAGTAATAACTCATGATAGTAATAACTCATGACAGTAATAACTCATGATAGTAATAACTCATGACAGAAATGACTCATGGTAGTAATAACTCATGACATTAATGACTCATGATAGTAATAACTCATGACAGAAATGACTCATGATAGTAATAACTCATGACAGTAATAACTCATGATAGTAATAACTCATGACAGAAATGACTCATGGTAGTAATAACTCATGACAGTAATAACTCATGACAGTAATAACTCATGATAGTAATAACTCATGACAGTAATAACTCATGATAGTAATAACTCATGACAGAAATGACTCATGGTAGTAATAACTCATGACATTAATGACTCATGATAGTAATAACTCATGACAGAAATGACTCATGATAGTAATAACTCATGACAGTAATAACTCATGATAGTAATAACTCATGACAGAAATGACTCATGATAGTAATAACTCATGACAGAAATGACTCATGATAGTAATAACTCATGGCATTAATGACTCATGATAGTAATAACTCATGACAGAAATGACTCATGATAGTAATAACTCATGACAGTAATAACTCATGATAGTAATAACTCATGACAGAAATGACTCATGATAATAATAACTCATGACAGTAATAACTCATGATAGTAATAACTCATGACATTAATGACTCATGATAGTAATAACTCATGACAGAAATGACTCATGATAGTAATAACCCATGACATTAATGACTCATGATAGTAATAACTCATGACAGAAATGACTCATGATAGTAATAACTTATGACATTAATGACTCATGATAGTAATAACTCATAAAAGAAATGACTCATGATAGTAATAACTCATGACATTAATGACTCATGATAGTAATAACTCATAAAAGAAATGACTCATGATAGTAATAACTCATGACATTAATGACTCATGATAGTAATAACTTATGACATTAATGACTCATGATAGTAATAACTCATGACATTAATGACTCATGATAGTAATAACTTATGACATTAATGACTCATGATAGTAATAACTCATGACATTAATGACTCATGATAGTAATAACTCATGACATTAATGACTCATGATAGTAATAACTCATGACAGAAATGACACATGATAGTAATAACTCATGACAGAAATGACTCATGATAGTAATAACTCATGACATTAATGACTCATGATAGTAATAACTCATGATAGTAATAACTCATGACATTAATGACTCATGATAGTAATAACTCATGATAGTAATAACTCATGACAGTAATAACTCATGATAGTAATAACTCATGACATTAATGACACATGATAGTAATAACTCATGACAGAAATGACTCATGATAGTAATAACTCATGACATTAATGACTCATGATAGTAATAACTCATGATAGTAATAACTCATGACATTAATGACTCATGATAGTAATAACTCATGATAGTAATAACTCATGACAGAAATGACTCATGATAGTAATAACTCATGACAGAAATGACTCATGATAGTAATTACTCATGACATTAATGACTCATGATAGTAATAACTTATGACATTAATGACTCATGATAGTAATAACTCATGACATTAATGACTCATGATAGTAATAACTTATGACATTAATGACTCATGATAGTAATAACTCATGACATTAATGACTCATGATAGTAATAACTCATGATAGTAATAACTCATGACATTAATGACTCATGATAGTAATAACTCATGACAGAAATGACACATGATAGTAATAACTCATGACATTAATGACTCATGATAGTAATAACTCATGACATTAATGACTCATGATAGTAATAACTCATGACATTAATGACTCATGATAGTAATAACTCATGACATTAATGACTCATGATAGTAATAACTCATGATAGTAATAACTCATGACATTAATGACTCATGATAGTAATAACTCATGATAGTAATAACTCATGACAGTAATAACTCATGACAGAAATGACTCATGATAGTAATAACTCATGACAGAAATGACTCATGATAGTAATAACTCATGACATTAATGACTCATGATAGTAATAACTCATGATAGTAATAACTCATGATAGTAATAACTCATGACATTAATGACTCATGATAGTAATAACTCATGACAGAAATGACTCATGATAGTAATAACTCATGACAGAAATGACTCATGATAGTAATAACTCATGACATTAATGACTCATGATAGTAATAACTTATGACATGAATGACTCATGATAGTAATAACTCATGACATTAATGACTCATGATAGTAATAACTTGTGACATTAATGACTCATGATAGTAATAACTCATGACAGAAATGACTCATGATAGTAATAACTCATGACATTAATGACTCATGATAGTAATAACTCATGACAGAAATGACACATGATAGTAATAACTCATGACATTAATGACTCATGATAGTAATAACTCATGACATTAATGACTCATGATAGTAATAACTCATGACATTAATGACTCATGATAGTAATAACTCATGACATTAATGACTCATGATAGTAATAACTCATGACAGAAATGACTCATGATAGTAATAACTCATGACAGAAATGACTCATGATAGTAATATCTCATGACATTAATGACTCATGATAGTAATAACTCATGACATTAATGACTCATGAAAGTAATAACTCATGACATTAATGACTCATGATAGTAATAACTCATGACATTAATGACTCATGAAAGTAATAACTCATGACATTAATGACTCATGATAGTAATAACTAATGACATTAATGACTCATGATAGTAATAACTCATGACATTAATGACTCATGATAGTAATAACTTATGACATTAATGACTCATGATAGTAATAACTCATGACATTAATGACTCATGATAGTAATAACTCATGACATTAATGACTCATGATAGTAATAACTAATGACATTAATGACTCATGATAGTAATAACTCATGACATTAATGACTCATGACAGAGACTCATTACTGAAGAAAACGTAAAAGAAAGGTAGATTTCTAAAGTGTGGTTACACAGGTTGGCCGCTAGATGTCCTCATTGCTTCGTCTACTGTCATTGCTCTTCCCCAGCGAGACAAATAATCCTTCATAAAAAACATATTTGTTAGTTTCCATCTCATCTTCTGTAGAGTTCTGTATACAGTCAACAGTGTCTTCCACTCAAAAGAGCCTTAAGAGTCACAATGAGAGAATAAAAACGTCAACATTTAAAGTTCATTCTTAACACAAACAAAACTGAGGGAATTTAAATACTTTTATTCATGTTAAAATTTGCTTCAATGTCTCATCATGGTCAGAACCTGTGATGGACCTTCATCGCCCTCCTCCTCCTCCTCTTCCTCCTCCTGCTCCTCCTCCTCCTCCTGCTCCTCCTGCTCCTCCTGCTCCTCCTGCTCCTCCTGCTCCTCCTGCTCCTCCTGCTCCTCCTCCTCCTGCTCCTCCTCCTCCTCCTCCTCCTCGGAGCCGGCGACGACGGCGGCGCTCAGACTCTGCAGCTCGTCCAGGACACACAAGAGCGTCTCTGAGGGACGAGAACATCACGTGAGCAGCAGAGACACTTCCTGGTTCCTTTGTTATGTTTGCATCAGTGACACCGACATCGTCCGTGAATCATGGTCTGATGATGGAGAGACAAACACACAAGTCTACACAGACCTTCAGGGAGAAGGTTTCATTCAGCAGCGCCAGTCGGTGTCCTGAAGACCATCATCATCGTATCTTTGATGACTTCATAGAACATTAATATAACATTAATGTTACATTAATATAACATTAATATAATATTGATTTACTTCTTTTCCAGTGACCATCTTTACCACATTAGTTCTGAATTTGATCTTCATATCTTTGATCGTCTAAAGTGTTTCTTGCTCCTGGAGACCTCAGGAGACCTTGGTTCAGATGCAACCCTTGGGCAGCATCGTATCAGGCCTCCGGGTCATCTTGACCCAGGGATAACAAACCAGAACACATGAATCATTGCAGTAACTGGAACTTAAGGAACTTTCTCACAATATAAACGGATGCAACCAAGTGCAAGAGCCGTCTCCGAACCACAACCGTACTACACAGGTGATGACATCATATCAAGCAGCTACGTTTAATAAGTTATTTAAAAACTTGAGGCTTTTAGAAGAGTTTCTAGAAAGAAGTTCACGATCAAAACCACGAACGATCGCGTGTGAACTCCGGTTCAATCGTTCGTCCATAAAGACCCGACAGATTCTCTCAGAGTGAAAATCAAGTTCACAGATTCAAACGTTTCATGAAAATATCTCCGACAAAGCAGATTAAATACGTGAGTTCAAGGACAAATGACTGGCACGTGTCAGCCAATCACGGAGCTTCATCAGAGCAGGAAGTGACAGAAGGAAACTCATCGAAGATAGTTTCGAGAGGTTTGACGGTTTTCCGGACTGTAAGTGTCTCCGGAGCACAAGTATCTCCAGACATAAAATACATAATAAAGAAGTAAAAACGTATATAAGTCACACTGGAGTATAAGTCGCATTTTTGGGGGAATTTTGATAAAATCGAAGACATGTGATCTTGAAAGAATTAAAATAAAACTAGAGGCAACAACAGAATAATGTTACGTTACATGAAGTGAGAACCTGGTATGTTAACATAACATATGAAGAGTTATTCAGAGAACTATAGCATCAATAACTAACTAGTTTACCAAACCATCCGTGTAACTCCAAATAACTCTTCATCCTCGTGTCACTTTTAAACAACTAACTCACTCCGGAGGTAGAAGATGCTTCCTCTTCTACGTGGAAATGATCAACACAGGCCTAGAGCGCCCTCTGGTGGTTTAGTGTGAGAATAACATGTGAAATGATATAATAATGTGTTAATAATTTCACACATGAGTCGCTCCAGAGTATAAGTCGCCCCGGACAAACTATGAAGAAAACTGCCAATTATAGTCCAGAAAATACGGTAAATGTTGTGTTGTTTGGAGCTAAAGCTAACACTCTCAGAGGTAAACAAAGACTCACCGTCTGAACATATGTGACTCGTCTCTGCAGACTTCTGTGGCTTCTGTGGCTTCTGTGGCTTCTGTGGCTTCTGTGGCTTCTGTGGCGCCTCAGGCTCAGACGAGGCGACGACTCTCCTCGTGGATATATTTACCTGCTGCTGACACACGTTCAAATATTCATGCGACAGCAACAAAACACTGAAACTGTCCAGAGAACTCACGTGTGCTCGTGTATGGAGCGCCTCCTGGTGGTCTCTCTCACAGCGACGCAGAGCCTTCACTGCAGAACACACACCGTTACACCTCAGTGGGGGGTCACCTGGGGGGTCATCTGGGGGCGACCCGGGGCGCGGCAGCCGCTACCTGCTGTGGTGTGATCCCTCCGGGCCGCCCTCACTCGAGCCTCCTTCCAGGCCAGCTTCTCAGCACATCGACGCTCCGTCTCCGACACCTTCTCCTGCAGGCCTGAGACACACCAGCGCTCAGTAGATCTCACTACACTCAGTAGATCTCACTACACTCAGTAGATCTCACTACACTCAGTAGATCTCACTACACTCAGTAGATCTCACTACACTCAGTAGATCTCACAACACTCAGTAGATCTCACTACACTCAGCAGATCTCACTACACTCAGCAGATCTCACAACACTCAGTAGATCTCACTACACTCAGCAGATCTCACTACACTCAGTAGATCTCACTACACTCAGCAGATCTCACTACACTCAGTAGATCTCACTACACTCAGCAGATCTCACTACACTCAGCAGATCTCACTACACTCAGTAGATCTCACTACACTCAGCAGATCTCACAACACTCAGTAGATCTCACTACACTCAGTAGATCTCACAACACTCAGTAGATCTCACTACACTCAGTAGATCTCACTACACTCAGCAGATCTCACTACACTCAGCAGATCTCACAACACTCAGCAGATCTCACTACACTCAGTAGATCTCACTACACTCAGTAGATCTCACTACACTCAGTAGATCTCACTACACTCAGTAGATCTCACTACACTCAGTAGATCTCACTACACTCAGTAGATCTCCCAACACTCAGTAGATCTCCCAACACTCAGTAGATCTCACTACACTCAGTAGATCTCACTACACTCAGCAGATCTCACTACACTCAGCAGATCTCACAACACTCAGCAGATCTCACTACACTCAGTAGATCTCACTACACTCAGTAGATCTCACTACACTCAGCAGATTTCACTACACTCAGTAGATCTCACTACACTCAGCAGATCTCACTACACTCAGTAGATCTCACAACACTCAGTAGATCTCACTACACTCAGTAGATCTCACTACACTCAGCAGATCTCACTACACTCAGCAGATCTCACTACACTCAGTAGATCTCACAACACTCAGTAGATCTCACTACACTCAGCAGATCTCACTACACTCAGTAGATCTCACTACACTCAGTAGATCTCACTACACTCAGTAGATCTCACTACACTCAGTAGATCTCACTACACTCAGTAGATCTCACTACACTCAGTAGATCTCACTACACTCAGTAGATCTCACTACACTCAGTAGATCTCACTACACTCAGTAGATCTCACAACACTCAGTAGATCTCACTACACTCAGTAGATCTCACTACACTCAGCAGATCTCACAACACTCAGCAGATCTCACAACACTCAGTAGATCTCACTACACTCAGTAGATCTCACTACACTCAGTAGATCTCACAACACTCAGTAGATCTCACAACACTCAGCAGATCTCACTACACTCAGTAGATCTCACTACACTCAGTAGATCTCACAACACTCAGTAGATCTCACAACACTCAGTAGATCTCACAACACTCAGTAGATCTCACTACACTCAGCAGATCTCACTACACTCAGCAGATCTCACTACACTCAGTAGATCTCACTACACTCAGTAGATCTCACAACACTCAGTAGATCTCACAACACTCAGTAGATCTCACTACAGTCAGTAGATCTCACAACACTCAGTAGATCTCACTACACTCAGTAGATCTCACAACACTCAGTAGATCTCACTACACTCAGTAGATCTCACAACACTCAGTAGATCTCACTACACTCAGTAGATCTCACAACACTCAGTAGATCTCACAACACTCAGTAGATCTCACAACACTCAGTAGATCTCACTACAGTCAGTAGATCTCACAACACTCAGTAGATCTCACTACACTCAGTAGATCTCACTACACTCAGTAGATCTCACTACACTCAGTAGATCTCACAACACTCAGTAGATCTCACAACACTCAGTAGATCTCACTACAGTCAGTAGATCTCACAACACTCAGTAGATCTCACTACACTCAGTAGATCTCACTACACTCAGTAGATCTCACAACACTCAGCAGATCTCACTACACTCAGTAGATCTCACAACACTCAGTAGATCTCACAACACTCAGTAGATCTCACAACACTCAGTAGATCTCACTACAGTCAGTAGATCTCACAACACTCAGTAGATCTCACTACACTCAGTAGATCTCACTACACTCAGTAGATCTCACTACACTCAGTAGATCTCACAACACTCAGTAGATCTCACTACACTCAGTAGATCTCACAACACTCAGTAGATCTCCCACTACAGTAGATCTCACTACACTCAGTAGATCTCACAACACTCAGCAGATCTCACTACACTCAGTAGATCTCACAACACTCAGTAGATCTCACAACACTCAGTAGATCTCACAACACTCAGTAGATCTCACAACACTCAGTAGATCTCACTACAGTCAGTAGATCTCACAACACTCAGTAGATCTCACTACACTCAGTAGATCTCACTACACTCAGTAGATCTCACTACACTCAGTAGATCTCACAACACTCAGTAGATCTCACAACACTCAGTAGATCTCACTACAGTCAGTAGATCTCACAACACTCAGTAGATCTCACTACACTCAGTAGATCTCACAACACTCAGTCGATCTCACTACACTCAGTAGATCTCACAACACTCAGCAGATCTCACTACACTCAGCAGATCTCACTACACTCAGCAGATCTCACTACACTCAGCAGATCTCACTACACTCAGCAGATCTCACAACACACAGTAGATCTCACAACACTCAGCAGATCTCACAACACTCAGTAGATCTCACTACACTCAGTAGATCTCACTACACTCAGTAGATCTCACAACACTCAGTCGAGATCTCCACTACACTCAGCAGATCTCACTACACTCAGCAGATCTCACTACACTCAGCAGATCTCACTACACTCAGCAGATCTCACTACACTCAGCAGATCTCACAACACTCAGTAGATCTCACAACACTCAGTAGATCTCACTACACTCAGTAGATCTCACTACACTCAGTAGATCTCACTACACTCAGTAGATCTCACTACACTCAGCAGATCTCACTACACTCAGCAGATCTCACTACACTCAGCAGATCTCACTACACTCAGCAGATCTCACTACACTCAGCAGATCTCACAACACTCAGTAGATCTCACAACACTCAGTAGATCTCACTACACTCAGTAGATCTCACTACACACAGTAGATCTCACAACACTCAGTAGATCTCACAACACTCAGCAGATCTCACTACACTCAGCATCTCACTACCTCAGTGATCTCACAACACTCAGTAGATCTCACAACACTCAGTAGATCTCACAACACTCAGTAGATCTCACAACACTCAGTAGATCTCACAACACTCAGTCAGTAGATCTCACTACACTCAGTAGATCTCACTACACTCAGTAGATCTCACAACACTCAGTAGATCTCACAACACTCAGTAGATCTCACTACACTCAGCAGATCTCACAACACTCAGTAGATCTCACTACACTCAGTAGATCTCACTACACTCAGTAGATCTCACTACACTCAGTAGATCTCACAACACTCAGTAGATCTCACAACACTCAGTAGATCTCACTACACTCAGTAGATCTCACTACACTCAGTAGATCTCACTACACTCAGTAGATCTCACTACACTCAGTAGATCTCACTACACTCAGTAGATCTCACTACACTCAGTAGATCTCACTACACTCAGTAGATCTCACAACACTCAGTAGATCTCACAACACTCAGTAGATCTCACAACACTCAGTAGATCTCACTACACTCAGTAGATCTCACTACACTCAGTAGATCTCACTACACTCAGTAGATCTCACTACACTCAGTAGATCTCACTACACTCAGTCAGATCTCCTCACAACACTCAGTAGATCTCACTACACTCAGTAGATCTCACTACACTCAGTAGATCTCACTACACTCAGTAGATCTCACTACACTCAGTAGATCTCACTACACTCAGTAGATCTCACTACACTCAGTAGATCTCACTACACTCAGTAGATCTCCACTACACTCAGTAGATCTCACAACACTCAGTAGATCTCACTACACTCAGTAGATCTCACTCAGTAGATCTCACAAACTAACAGTAGATCTCACTACACTCAGTAGATCTCCACTACACTCAGTAGATCTCACTACACTCAGTAGATCTCACTACACTCAGTAGATCTCACACACACTCAGTAGATCTCACAACACTCAGTAGATCTCACACTCACACTCAGTAGATCTCACAACACTCAGTAGATCTCACTACACTCAGTAGATCTCCACAACACTCAGTAGATCTCACTACACTCAGTAGATCTCACAACACTCAGTAGATCTCAATCACTCACAACACTCAGTAGATCTCCACAACACTCCAGTAGAGTCTCACAACACTCAGTAGATCTCACTACACTCAGTAGATCTCACTACACTCAGTAGATCTCACAACACTCAGTAGATCTCACAACACTCAGTAGATCTCACAACACTCAGTAGATCTCACAACACTCAGTAGATCTCACAACACTCAGTAGATCTCACTACACTCAGTAGATCTCACAACACTCAGTAGATCTCACAACACTCAGTAGATCTCACAACACTCAGTAGATCTCACAACACTCAGTAGATCTCACAACACTCAGTAGACTCACAACACTCAGTAGATCTCCACTACACTCAGTAGATCTCACAACACTCAGTAGATCTCACTCAGTAGATCTCACTACACTCAGTAGATCTCACTACACTCAGTAGATCTCACAACACTCAGTAGATCTCACTACACTCAGCAGATCTCACAACACTCAGTAGATCTCACTACCACAACTCAGTAGATCTCACAACACTCAGTAGACCTCAGTAGATCTCACAACACTCAGTAGATCTCACACTACACTCAGTAGATCTCACAACACTCAGTAGATCTCACTAACTCAGTAGTCTCACTACCAGTAGATCTCACAACACTCAGTAGATCTCACATACGACTCAGTAGATCTCACAACACTCAGTAGATCTCACTACACTCAGTAGATCTCACTACACTCAGTAGATCTCACTACACTCAGTAGATCTCACAACACTCAGTAGATCTCACAAACTCAGTAGATCTCACAACACTCAGTAGATCTCACTACACTCAGTAGATCTCACTACACTCAGTAGATCTCACAACACTCAGTAGATCTCACAACACTCAGTAGATCTCACTACACTCAGTAGATCTCACAACACTCAGTAGATCTCACAACAAGACTACACTAGATCTCACTAATAGATCTCACTGTAGATCTCACTGTCACAACACTCAGTAGATCTCACAACACTCAGTAGATCTCACAACACTCAGTAGATCTTCAGTAGATCTCACAACACTCAGTAGAGTCTCACAACACTCAGTAGATCTAGTAGATCTCACTGACTCAGTAGATCTCTACAACACTCAGTAGATCTCACAACACTCAGTAGATCTCACAAACTCAGTAGATCTCTACAACCTCATGATCTTCCCTTGAAGAGATGGTTTGAAGATAAAAGTCTCACTGATATGTTCACACGTAGAGATCAATACACTCAGTAGATCTCACTGACCTTCCAGTGAGATATCATTAGAAATATCTAATAAATCCCTGATATGTTGAGATTAAACATATTAGTTTAAGAAATATTAATAAATCTCCTGATATGTTGAGATATATTGTTAAGAAATATTAATAAACCCCTGATATGATTGAGATACTTAGTAGATTAAAGAAATAGATATTAATATAATCCCTGATATTTGAGATATATTGTTAAGAAGATACTTAATAAATCCCTGATATGTTGAGATATATTGTTAAGAAATATTAATAAATCCCTGATATGTTGAGATATATTGTTAAGAAATATTAATAAATCCCTGATATGTTGAGATATATTGTTAAGAAATATTAATAAATCCCTGATATGTTGAGATATATTGTTAAGAAATATTAATAAATCCCTGATATGTTGAGATATATTGTTAAGAAATATTAATAAATCCCTGATATGTTGAGATATATTGTTAAGAAATATTAATAAATCCCTGATATGTTGAGATATATTGTTAAGAAATATTAATAAATCCCTGATATGTTGAGATATATTGTTAAGAAATATTAATAAATCCCTGATATGTTGAGATATATTGTTAAGAAATATTAATAAATCCCTGATATGTTGAGATATATTGTTAAGAAATATTAATAAATCCCTGATATGTTGAGATATATTGTTAAGAAATATTAATAAATCCCTGATATGTTGAGATATATTGTTAAGAAATATTAATAAATCCCTGATATGTTGAGATATATTGTTAAGAAATATTAATAAATCCCTGATATGTTGAGATATATTGTTAAGAAATATTAATAAATCCCTGATATGTTGAGATATATTGTTAAGAAATATTAATAAATCCCTGATATGTTGAGATATATTGTTAAGAAATATTAATAAATCCCTGATATGTTGAGATATATTGTTAAGAAATATTAATAAATCCCTGATATGTTGAGATATATTGTTAAGAAATATTAATAAATCCCTGATATGTTGAGATATATTGTTAAGAAATATTAATAAATCCCTGATATGTTGAGATATATTGTTAAGAAATATTAATAAATCCCTGATATGTTGAGATATATTGTTAAGAAATATTAATAAATCCCTGATATGTTGAGATATATTGTTAAGAAATATTAATAAATCCCTGATATGTTGAGATATATTGTTAAGAAATATTAATAAATCCCTGATATGTTGAGATATATTGTTAAGAAATATTAATAAATCCCTGATATGTTGAGATATATTGTTAAGAAATATTAATAAATCCCTGATATGTTGAGATATATTGTTAAGAAATATTAATAAATCCCTGATATGTTGAGATATATTGTTAAGAAATATTAATAAATCCCTGATATGTTGAGATATATTGTTAAGAAATAATCCCTAAAAAAAAAACTTGATATTGAGATATATTGTTAAGAAATATTAATAAATCCCTGATATGTTGAGATATATTGTTAAGAAATATTAATAAATCCCTGATATGTTGAGATATATTGTTAAGAAATATTAATAAATCCCTGATATGTTGAGATATATTGTTAAGAAATATTAATAAATCCCTGATATGTTGAGATATAATTGTTAAGAAATATTAATAAATCCCTGATATGTTGAGATATATTGTTAAGAAATATTAATAAATCCCTGATATGTTGAGATATATTGTTAAGAAATATTAATAAATCCCTGATATGTTGAGATATATTGTTAAGAAATATTAATAAATCCCTGATATGTTGAGATATATTGTTAAGAAATATTAATAAATCCCTGATATGTTGAGATATATTGTTAAGAAATATTAATAAATCCCTGATATGTTGAGATATATATTGTTAAGAAATATTAATAAATCCCTGATATGTTGAGATATATTGTTAAGAAATATTAATAAATCCCTGATATGTTGAGATATATTGTTAAGAAATATTAATAAATCCCTGATATGTTGAGATATATTGTTAAGAAATATTAATAAATCCCTGATATGTTGAGATATATTGTTAAGAAATATTAATAAATCCCTGATATGTTGAGATATATTGTTAAAGGAATATTAATAAATCCCTGATATGTTGAGATATATTGTTAAGAAATATTAATAAATCCCTGATATGTTGAGATATATTGTTAAGAAATATTAATAAATCCCTGATATGTTGAGATATATTGTTAAGAAATATTAATAAATCCCTGATATGTTGAGATATATTGTTAAGAAATATTAATAAATCCCTGATATGTTGAGATATATTGTTAAGAAATATTAATAAATCCCTGATATGTTGAGATATATTGTTAAGAAATATTAATAAATCCCTGATATGTTGAGATATATTTTTAAGAAATATTAATAAATCCCTGATATGGTTGAGATATATTGTTAAGAAATATTAATAAATCCCTGATATGTTGAGATATATTGTTAAGAAATATTAATAAATCCCTGATATGTTGAGATATATTGTTAAGAAATATTAATAAATCCCTGATATGTTGAGATATATTGTTAAGAAATATTAATAAATCCCTGATATGTTGAGATATATTGTTAAGAAATATTAATAAATCCCTGATATGTTGAGATATATTGTTAAGAAATATTAATAAATCCCTGATATGTTGAGATATATTGTTAAGAAATATTAATAAATCCCTGATATGTTGAGATATATTGTTAAGAAATATTAATAAATCCCTGATATGTTGAGATATATTGTTAAGAAATATTAATAAATCCCTGATATGTTGAGATATATTGTTAAGAAATATTAATAAATCCCTGATATGTTGAGATATATTGTTAAGAAATATTAATAAATCCTGTTGTTGGTATATTGTTAAGAAATATTAATAAATCCCTGATATGTTGAGATATATTGTTAAGAAATATTAATAAATCCCTGATATGTTGAGATATATTGTTAAGAAATATTAATAAATCCCTGATATGTTGAGATATATTGTTAAGAAATATTAATAAATCCCTGATATGTTGACATATATTGTTAAGAAATATTAATAAATCACTGATATGTTGAGATATATTGTTAAGAAATATTAATAAATCACTGATATGTTGAGATATATTGTTAAGAAATATTAATAAATCCCTGATATGTTGAGATATATTGTTAAGAAATATTAATAAATCCCTGATATGTTGAGATATATTGTTAAGAAATATTAATAAATCCCTGATATGTTGAGATATATTGTTAAGAAATATTAATAAATCCCTGATATGTTGAGATATATTGTTAAGAAATATTAATAAATCCCTGATATGTTGAGATATATTGTTAAGAAATATTAATAAATCCCTGATATGTTGAGATATATTGTTAGAAAGAAATATTAATAAATCCCTGATATGTTGAGATATATTGTTAAGAAATATTAATAAATCCCTGATACGTTGAGATATATTGTTAAGAAATATTAATAATCCCAGATATGTTGAGATATATTGTTAAGAAATATTAATAAATCCCTGATATGTTGAGATATATTGTTAAGAAATATAAATAAATCCCTGATATGTTGAGATATATTGTTAAGAAATATTAATAATCCCTGATATGTTGAGATATATTGTTAAGAAATATTAATAAATCCCTGATATGTTGAGATATATTGTTAAGAAATATTAATAAATCCCTGATATGTCGAGATATATTGTTAAGAAATATTAATAAATCCCTGATATGTTGAGATATATTGTTAAGAAATATTAATAAATCCCTGATATGTTGAGATATATTGTTAAGAAATATTAATAATCCCTGATATGTTGAGATATATTGTTAAGAAATATTAATAATCCCTGATATGTTGAGATATATTGTTAAGAAATATTAATAATCCCTGATATGTTGACATATATTGTTACAACAGGATCATGACTCGTTGACTCGACACAATCTTCTTTATATTCCCTGAAAACATTGACTATGTTGGTTGAACCGTCTCATTACTGCAGATGGATTCTGGGAATTGTTTAGAAGTTGTCATGGCAACACTCACAGATTAAGTTTAAAAAGGAACAGTGTGTTCAGAACAAACTACTTTTAGCTGAAGAACAAAACCTAAAAAAGATTCTTAAAAGCATCATTTTACACTTTTTCAAAAACAAATTCTTGAATGAGTTGAACTAGGTTTGATGAAGGAGACTAAAGGACAACATCTTCATCATCATCATCATCATCTTAATCTTCATCATCATCTTCATCTTCATCCTCACACTCATCATCATCATCATCTGACATCATCTTCATCATCATCATCATCATCACACTCATCATCATCATCATTATTGACATCATCATCAACATCATCTTCATCCTCATCTTCATCCTCACACTCATCCTCATCTTCATCCTCACAATCATCATCATCATCCTCACACTCATCTTCATCCTCACACTCATCTTCATCCTCACACTCATCATCATCATCCTCATCTTCATCCTCACACTCATCATCATCATCCTCATCATCATCTTCATCCTCACACTCATCATCATCTTCATCCTCACACTCATCATCATCATCATCATCATCATCTTCATCCTCACACTCATCATCATCTTCATCCTCACACTCATCATCATTTTCATCCTCACTCTTCATCATCATCATCTTCATCCTCACACTCATCATCATCTTCATCCTCACACTCATCATCATCATCTTCATCCTCACTCACTCATCATCATCTTCATCCTCACACTCATCATCATCTTCATCCTCACACTCATCATCATCTTCATCCTCACACTCATCATCATCTTCATCCTCACACTCATCATCTTCATCCTCACTCATCATCATCATCATCATCTTCATCCTCACTCATCATCATCATCATCCTCACACTCATCATCCTCATCATCATCTTCATCCTCATCATCATCTTCATCATCATCATCTTCATCACACTCATCATCATCTTCATCTTCATCTTCATCCTCACACTCATCATCATCCTCACTCATCATCATCATCATCATCTTCATCCTCACACTCATCATCCTCATAATCATCATCTTCATCATCCTCACCATCATCTTCATCATCCTCATCCTCCTCACTCATCTTCAGACCTGCTGATCCCTCATCAAACTGATCCGTGGTTCAAACCAGCGTTAAGTGAAGGACAAGAGTGTGGAAAGAGAGCAGCTCTCAGCATGTTCTCTCAGCATGTTCTCTCAGCATGTTCTCTCAGCATGTTCTCTCAGCATGTTCTCTCAGCATGTTCTCTCAGCATGACTTGGCTGTAAAAAGATTTGTTCATCTTGGATGTAACTGCTGCTCACCTCGCTCGCTCGCCTCCTGCTGGCTGATCAGCTCACACTGCAGCCTCTCCAGGTCCAGCGCGCTGGTCTCCAGCTGGGTCTGGAGGAGCTGCAGTCTCCTGCGGTCCTCCTCGTGAGCCACCCTCGCCCCCCTGACCTCGGCCCGACTCTCCTCCAGCGCCCCCTGCTGCTGCCTCAGCCGGCCCTCGTCTGAGCCGTCAGAAGCCGTGGAGGTCCAGGAGGCGTGAAGACGGAATCAAAGGAGCCACATTAGGACGTGGACACAGAGAGCATGAGTGTGGTCTCGCTTACATTTGTCTTTCAAAGCAGCCAACGCTCCTTCGATGAGCTCCGGGCTTCTCTGGAGCTCCTGCGCGAGCTGGTCTCTCTCCTCGCTCACCAGAGTCAGCTCTGACTGCAGCCTTCTCCACGACGAGGCATCAAAGACGCATGGAGGAGCGTCGGGGGGGCAGAGCACAGAATACAAGATCAAAATCTACGCACAACAATCCAGCAGAATCCTAGATCCTTCAGGTCATCGTCATGACTTGAAGGATGTGTCAGAGAACGTGTCGAGGAAACTACGATCAAACATCACTTGCTGTCTTTAAAGCCGCGTTCGTTGGGTTAAGAGTTTTGTTTGCAGTCTTCAGTATCAACGGAATCTTCCCGACCAACACTCGTTTACTCACAATGAGCTGAATATAAGAGTTTCTGACTGTAATGATCAAAACTGAAATTAAAGAAATGTATTTCATACTCAGACAAGTAAGAAGCTGCCACTAGTTCAGATTCCATCAGAATAAAGATCATGACTAGATCCAAGAGCCAGTTCTTGTCTGAGGTCTCATGAACGTTCAGAGTGTGGATGTTAGTGCAGGACTGGAGCTACAGCGAGCACGTCAAGAGCCCAACACTCGTCAGGTTCTTGTCGAGGCTCCAGCACGACTGCTGTGCTGCCCCTCACCTGCTGAGATGTTCCCCGGAGGCTCCATGAACGCCGCGAAAAGTTGTTGTGAAGTGAAAGACACAGAAGCAGATGAAACACGAGGGATGATCTCGTACCTGTCGCTCTCGTGCTCATGTTCGCCGGCGTGCTGGACGCTCCTCAGCGCCGCCGTCCTCATGACCAGACCTGAGCGACAGAGCGTGACTAATGCATGATGGGAAGAGCAGCGCGAGGCCGGCGGACAAACCTTGGACGGTCTGGACTCGGCTGTTGGCGAACGACAGCCTCTGAGTCAAAGTGCCGAGTTCTGCTCGAGCCGAATCCACCTCCACCAGCTTCCTTTGGAACGCGGAGCTGAAGCTGAAGACAGAGTCTGTTGAAGGTGTTCCTGGTTTGAACCACAAACTCTTACTTGTGCAGAGCTTCCTTCACGGCGAGCAGCTCATCTTTGAACAAGTGGATCCGTGACTGGAGCTGCAGGTTCTCGCTGCACGTCCGACTCAACTTCTGCTCCAGAGACTGAATCCATAACAAGTAAAGCTTCAGCTCCAGATCCTCCACAGGAACCTCTGGAGACTCTCGGCGTCTCTGATCTGAAGCGTGCGCTCGCTGCCCTGGAGACCTGGAGCATCTTCACCCTCGCTCCTCATCTTCACCCTCGCTCCTCACACTCGCTCCTCATCTTCACCCTCGCTCCTCATCTTCATCTTCACCCTCGCTCCTCATCCTCACCCTCGCTCCTCATCTTCACCCTCGCTTCTCATCTTCACCCTCTCCTCACCCTCGCTCTCATCCTCATCTTCACCCTCGCTCCTCATCTTCACCCTCGCTCCTCATCTTCACCCTCGCTCCTCATCTTCACCCTCGCTCCTCATCCTCACCCTCGCTCCTCATCCTCACCCTCGCTCCTCATCTTCACCCTCGCTCCTCATCTTCACCCTCGCTCCTCATCTTCACCCTCGCTCCTCATCTCCCCTCGCTCCTCATCTTCACCCTCGTTTCACTCCTCATCTTCACCCTCGCTCCTCATCTTCACCCTCGCTCCTCATCTTCACCCTCGCTCCTCATCTTCACCCTCGCTCCTCATCTTCACCCTCGCTCCTCATCTTCACCCTCGCTCCTCATCTTCACCCTCGCTCCTCATCTTCACCCTCGCTCCTCATCTTCACCCCTCGCTCCTCATCTTCACCCTCGCTCCTCATCCTCACCTCTCTCCTCCTCACCCTCGCTCCTCATCTTCACCCTCGCTCCTCATCTTCACCCTCGCTCCTCATCTTCACCCTCGCTCCTCATCTTCACCCTCGCTCCTCATCCTCACCCTCGCTCCTCATCCTCACCCTCGCTCCTCATCCTCACCCTCGCTCCTCATCCTTCCCCCTCGCTCCTCATCTTCACTCCTCGTTCCTCATTACCCTCGCTCCTCATCTTCACCCTCGCTCCTCATCCTCACCCTCGCTCCTCATCTTCACCCTCGCTCCTCATCTTCACCCTCGCTCCTCATCCTCACCCTCGCTCCTCCTCATCTTCACCCTCGCTCCTCATCTTCACCCTCGCTCCTCATCCTCACCCTCGCTCCTCATCTCACCCTCTCTCCTCACCTCCTCATCCTCACACCTCGCTCCTCATCTTCACCCTTCGCTTCTCTCATCCTCACCCTCGCTCCTCATCTTCACCCTCGCTCCTCATCTTCACCCTCCTCATCTCGCTCCTCATCTTCACCCTCGCTCCTCATCTTCACCCTCGCTCCTCATCTTCTTATCTCTCACCCTCGCTCCTCATCTTCACCCTCGCTCCTCATCTTCACCCTCGCTCCTCATCCTCACCCTCTCCGCTCCTCATCTTCACCCTCGCTCCTCATCTTCACCCTCGCTCCTCATCTTCACCCTCGCTCCTCATCTTCACCTCTCACTTCGCTCCTCATCCTCACCCTCGCTCCTCATCTTCACCCTCGCTCCTCTTCTCATCCTCACCCTCGCTCCTCATCTTCACCCTCGCTCCTCATCTTCACCCTCGCTCCTTCATTCCTCACCCACTCGCTCCTCATCCTCACCCTCGCTCCTCATCCTCACCCTCGCTCCTCATCCTCACCCTCGCTCCTCATCTTCATTCACCCTCGCTCCTCATCTTCACCCTCGCTCCTCATCTTCACCCTCGCTCCTCATCTTCACCCTCGCTCCTCATCCCTCACCCTCGCTCCTCATCCTCTCCCTCGCTCCCTCATCCTCACCCTCGCTCCTCATCCTCACCCTCGCTCCTCATCTTCACCCTCGCTCCTCATCTTCACCCTCGCTCCTCATCCTCACCCTCGCTCCTCATCCTCACCCTCGCTCCTCATCTTCACCCTCGCTCCTCATCCTCACCCTCGCTCCTCATCTTCACCCTCGCTCCTCATCTTCACCCTCGCTCCTCATCTTCACCCTCGCTCCTCATCCTCACCCTCGCTCCTCATCCTCACCCTCGCTCCTCATCCTCACCCTCGCTCCTCATCTTCACCCTCGCTCCTCATCTTCACCCTCGCTCCTCATCCTCTCCTCATCCTCACCCTCGCTCCTCATCTTCACCCTCGCTCCTCATCTCTCATCCTCACCCTCGCTCCTCATCCTCACCCTCGCTCCTCATCTTCATCTTCATCTTCACCCTCGCTCCTCATCCTCACCCTCGCTCCTCATCTTCACCCTCGCTCCTCATCTTCACCCTCGCTCCTCATCTTCACCCTCGCTCCTCATCTTCACCCTCGCTCCTCATCTTCACCCTCGCTCCTCATCTTCACCCTCGCTCCTCATCCTCACCCTCGCTCCTCATCTTTACACCCTCGCTCATCTTCACCCTCGCTCCTCATCTTCACCCTCGCTCCTCATCTTCACCCTCATTTCACCCTTCCTATCTTCCTTCATCCCCTCGCTCCTCATCCTCACCCTCGCTCCTCATCCTCACCCTCGCTCCTCATCTTCACCCTCGCTCCTCATCCTCACCCTCGCTCCTCATCCTCACCCTCGCTCCTCATCCTCACCTCCCCTCGCTCCTCATCTTCACCCTCGCTCCTCATCTTCACCCTCGCTCCTCATTTCTCCTCTCCTCCCTTCATCTTCCCCTGCTCCTCATCTTCCACCCTCGCTCCTCATCCTCACCCTCGCTCCTCATCCTCACCCCTCGCTCCTCATCTCTCACCCTTCGCTCCTCATCCTCACCTCCTCATCTCCTCATCCTCATCTTCACCCTCGCTCCTCATCCTCATCCTCGCTCCTCATCTTCACCCTCGCTCCTCATCTTCACCCTCGCTCCTCATCTTCACACTCGCTCCTCGCTCCTCACCCTCGCTCCTCATCCTCACCCTCGCTCCTCATCTTCACCCTCGCTCCTCATCTTCACCCTCGCTCCTCATCCTCACCCTCGCTCCTCATCCTCACCCTCGCTCCTCATCTTCACCCTCGCTCCTCATCTTCACCCTCGCTCCTCATCCTCACCCTCGCTCCTCATCTCACACTCGCTCCTCATCTCGCTCCTCATCCTCACCCTCCTCATCCTCACCCTCGCTCCTCGTCTTCACCCTCGCTCCTCATCCTCACCCTCGCTCATCATCCTCACTCTCGCTCCTCATCTTCACCCTCGCTCCTCATCTTCACCCTCGCTCCTCATCCTCACTCTCGCTCCTCATCCTCACCCTCGCTCCTCATCCTCACCCTCGCTCCTCATCCTCACCCTCGCTCCTCATCCTCACCCTCGCTCATCTTCATTCCTCATCTTCACCCTCTCCTCATCTTCACCCTCGCTCCTCATCCTCACCCTCGCTCCTCATCCTCACCCTCGCTCCTCATCTTCACCCTCGCTCCTCATCTTCACCTCGCTCCTCATCTTCACTCACCCTCGCTCCTCATCTTCACCCCTCGCTCCTCATCTTCACCCTCGCTCCTCATCTCTTCACCCTGCTCCTCATCCTCACCCTCGCTCCTCATCCTCACCTGTCTGCTCCTCATCTTCACCCTCGCTCCTCATCCTCACCCTCGCTCCTCATCTTCACCCTCGCTCCTCATCTTCACCCTCGCTCCTCATCCTCACCCTCGCTCCTCATCCTCACCCTCGCTCCTCATCCTCACCCTCGCTCCTCATCTTCACCCTCGCTCCTCATCCTCACCCTCGCTCCTCATCCTCACCCTCGCTCCTCATCTTCACCCTCGCTCCTCATCTTCACCCTCGCTCCTCATCTTCACCCTCGCTCCTCATCTTCACCCTCGCTCCTCATCTTCACACTCGCTCCTCATCTTCACCCTCGCTCCTCATCCTCGCTCCTCATCCTCGCTCCTCATCCTCACCTCCTTCTCCATCCTCTCCTGGTGCAGCTCAGCCCCGCCGGCGTCCAGGGAGTGCTGGAGAACACTGGTGCGGAGCTGCTCCTGCTGGAGGTCCTGCTCCACACACTGGACCTGAAGACATTTCAAACATCTTACTTTTATAAACTCGACAAATATAGGATCCATGTTGAAGAAGTTAATAAAATACATTTATTTTAACGTTTAATCAAACATGGTTGACATTTTCCTTCCGTTTGAAGCATAAACTATGTCTCACAGATTTAAATGCTACAATAAATAATAAGTGTAATAATTCTAATTATTTATGATCAAATTGATGAAATCTCCTTCATAATGGTTTATATTTCAGTGACAAGAGTCACAAACGGCGTCACATAAGAGCAGAAGAAAAGATGATTGAGTTCATCTTCGAACAACACAAACCATAATTAAGATCAAGACAGATTTCAATGAGAAGAACAAAATAAAATAAAAGAGATTCATCGTCAAACGATTTGTGGATCCAGAAGTTCATCCAGAACACAATCAAAACTTTATTTTTGTTCCATTATCAACACGTTTTATCCTGAGAATCCGAGTTATTTTGCAAACAGCAGCCAGAGTTCCTGCTGAAGTTCCTTTCAAGAACATGTTTAAAGTGTCAAATGTTTGTTAATAATTCAACATGTGTCGGTTTATTTTTACATTGTTTGCTCCGGGACCTTCACGCTGTCACCTGCAGTGCTGAAGACAGACTTGGACATGAAGCTTCAACGTTGACACAAGTTCTTGTTCTCCAGGTGTGTTCATACCTGAGTGAGGAGCTGCTTCCTCTCTTCTCTGAGCTGGATGTCTTTTGATCGTAGCTGGATGCACAACTTGAAGACTTTCTCTCTCCACAGTCGAAGAACATGAAGGCTTCCGGATCCATCCTTTTCAAGTGGATCTGCTGGAGCCTGAGGAACACATGGGTTCAGAACATCTACATAAATCATGGTTGAATTATAAATATATGGGAATCATTTGAATGTCTTTGGACGACAATCTTTACTTTTCCGTTTCCACCTGCAGGTCTTTAATAGCAACGAGCAAGAAGAGAAAGAACAGATGAGGATGAAGAAAAGATGGAAGAGAAAGAACAGAAGAGGATGAAGAGAAGATGGAAGAGAAAGAACAGATGAGGATGAAGAGAAGATGGAAGAGAAAGAGTCTCAGCCCGAGGCAAACATCTTTATCTACAGGTCTAATATCCATACGACCCACATGGTCAGTGAACTGGAAACATTGGTTCCAAACTAACTGCGTGGATGGAAACACGCTGATGCTTCACAAAGATCATCTGCTCATGGATGAGTTCATGGAGATTAATATTACTCACTTATTTACTCACTTATTTACTCACTTATTACAGTCAAAACCACTTTCGGCCCAAATAACCGAACGTTCATTTGTGATTTAGTTTTGAGGATTTTCTTCAGTTCATTATGAAATTATTGAATAATGACTTTAAATAAGTGACATCATGTACACAGAAGAGAAGAAGATTCACAGGAACAATGATCACATGACACACATCATGTGCATGTTACACATCACATGACTAAATGAATGAGCACAGAAAAAAGGGGATGAAGGTCAAAATGATTCGATTGTAACGAACATCTTGAGCTTCAGTGCTCGCAGAAGATGCTGCAGGTTCAGGTTCAGGTTCCTCTGAACATGTCGGTTCTGAAGCTCGATTGTGTCTCATTGTCGACTCTCAGAGTTAGTCGTTGATCTGATGACAATTTTTTTATCTAGTTTGGAAGTTTCAAGTTGATTGTGTTTGAATCTGGCAAAGCTTCAGCTCTTCTTATCCAACCCTTGAAGCCCAACTCTTGAAGAACCTCAAGAAGGTCATCTTTATTAAAACCAAGCTGTGGGACAAACATGTAGAATCTACTGCAGGTGTAGATGGAACGAAGCAAACAGAGGCTTCAGGACCAGCAGCTCTCACACACTCACCTTCTTCAACATCTTCTCCTCTTGAAGGGCGAGGATCTCACTGATGGAGTTCAGCCTGACGCCCAGAAGCTCCGTGGTCTTCTGGAGAACGTCCTTCTCCTGGTTCAGCCTCTATAAACAGTAACAAAGGTGAGACCTTCATGTTGACACGCGTTCTTCTGACAGTGACCTGGACGTCTCGCTGCAGCTGCTCCTCCTCTCCTCGCTCAGGGACCATCTGGCCGATGTAGCTCCTGAGACTCTGAAGAGTTCCTGACTGGCTTTTGAAAGCCTCCGACACGTTCCTGGAGAAACATCTCGTCTCGGTTTATTCATCAACGGCAAAAGTCGATCCCACTGATCTTTCATTTCTAGACCTCAGCTCTTCTCGGAGTCCATGGTTCTCGGCGGCGGCGTCTGCCAGGCGGCTCTTCAACTGGCACACGTCCGTGGACATGGACTGGAGTTGGTTCTGAAGGTCACAGTTGGACTCTCTGGCCGCCGTCAGCTCCTCACTGTGGGAGGTTCTCAGCTGCTGCGACTGGAGCGAGACATGGAACACGTTAAACCAACCATTTCATTTCATCCCTGGTGTTGTTGGACTCCATCAAATAAACATGTCAATCATGTCGTTGAGTGACACAAACTATGATTTCATTTCAGGCCCAACATTATTGTTGCTAAAGCTTTATATATTGAACTCGTAGAACTCAAACTAACTGGACGTACATGTATCACAACAAGTGTCATTTTTCACTTGAATCTAATGTCCTGGTTCAAATCACTTTGTTTATACAACAGGTCCCTTGGAGACCATTGCTGACGCACGGTGACAAACCTACATGCTTGACCAATCACAGCAGAGTGGGTGTGGTTATGGTCAACAAGATTTAATCTCCCGAACAAAACAGTTTTTAGTGGGCGGAGCTTAAGATCATTTTCTAATCTCAATATTTCAATGAAAAGAGAGTTTTGTACACACACACACTGATGATACAATAGAGTCACACATCACAACAACACACACACTGATGATACAATAGAGTCACACATCACAACAACACACACACTGATGATACAATAGAGTCACACATCACAACAACACATTAACACAGACACACACACAGACACACACACAGACACACACACTTTAGCTGAAGTGATATCATGACAAAAGACATCCATCATCGTGGACACCTGTCACTCATACCTGCTTCTGAATCTCCTGCAGTTGAAGCTCTGAGGTCGCGGCCTTGTCTTCCTGCTGCCGTCTGACCTCCAGAACCTCCTCCCTGCTGGTCTTCAAGGCTCTCCTCAATGTTTCTACCTCCTCACCAGACTCTCTTCTCAGCCTCTCAAGCTGTGGATCATAAATAAGGAACAAACATCCTGATATGAAACTAATCATAGATGCTGCAGAGATCCACGAGCCGTTATTAAAACTTCCAGATAACACTAAAGATATAAACTCTCGTGAGGATGCAGGAAACATGTCAAAATTAAATGTTTGTGGAGTAAACAAAGTTACCTGTGAGCTCATTTCCTGCTTGTGCGCGGCGCCGTGACTCAGCTCCTCCCTCGTCTGACGCAACTGTGTCTGAAGCTCCAACATCTCTTCACGCATCGCCTCCATGTCACGACTCTGTCTGCGGAGCCAACGTTGTTATGAGCAGAACAAATGAAGATAGAAGTTCCTCACTTGTTGTACTGAACGTCTCCTTCTTGGACGTCCTTCCTGTACCGTTGGTTCGTCTCCTTCAGAGCCTCCACTTGACCTTTCAACCTCTCGGCTTCTGCTCGCTGCGTTTGAACCTTGACCCTCCACTCTGTGTCGCGCACCAGCAGCTGCTCGCTTCTGATTCACAACAACACATTCATCATGTCTGCTCCTCAGGTGTGGTGTCTAAGACACAGGTGAGCAGTACCTGGAACCACAGGTGGGCTCGCGGTCCGTCGACATCCTCTCCTTCTCCTGCCTCAGCTCCAGGATGTCTCTCTGGGTCTGAGCGATGGCGAGCCACGGGTCGTCAGGACGCGACGGCGGCTTCGCTGTCCGGCCGGAGGAAGGAGTCTCTGGAAAGCGGGCGCTGGTGTGCGCACGAGCAGGCTGGACACTTGTTGTGAAGTGTGATGGAGGGATGAAGTGTGATGGAGGGATGAAGTGTGATGGAGGGATGAAGTGTGATGGAGGGATGAAGTGTGATGGAGGGATGAAGTGTGATGGAGGGATGAGGTCTGTGTGGATGGTTTCTGTGGAACAATAGAGTCACAAGTTATTACAGGATAAGAACAAGAACCTGTTTCATAAAGATAGAACTTTATGATGTTTAATATAATAGTGGTGACAGTGATTCATCTCACGAGCAGGTGACACCTTCACCTTCACCTTCAAGTTTACAAAGAACTTTCAAACTTTGTCTCTAGAATCATCTCCGGATGTTTTGTGTTATTTTTTATTAAATCATAGAATCAATAAAAACCTCAGTATCTTCCAACAAGTCAATATCAAGCATGTTCCAGAGATCAAAACAAACATGAATATGCTCCTGAATAAAACTAACAACTATAGAATAGTTTCACTATCAAATCCACTTTTGACATAAAGAGTTAACTTTTAAAAACAACAGACGGTTTGACGTCAAGTTAAGCTAATGCTACTTAGCTAAGCATTAGCATCAACAAGCTAACTGTGGATTCAAAGCATCTCACTGGGCGCTGGCGGGGAGACGAAGTCTGTCGGGACGACGAGTCTTCCTTCGATCAGGTTCTGAGCCTCCATGTCTGGATCGAGTCCCGCAAACACGAGTCCAGAGACTCTTCAGCAGAAGACTTTCATTCTACGCGCGACCTGTGACGTCACCCGCCGTTGTCGTGGTTACAGTAACATCCGGGGAAGTCAAACGGTATTTTCAATTTTATCTTTTAACTATTAATGAAATTGTTTGGAGACATTTTAATATCATGTTTGATCACTGATCTGACTAAGGCACTTTAAAAAAAATGTCGGTTCAAGAAAAGAAGAATAACTGGAATGAACAGATTCACGCAATGCATCATGGGATTTTTCCTAAAAATCTTTTTTTTTCATCGTTTCTCGTTAACTTCACACTCCTTTAAAATATCTATCAAGATCATCCACACAGCTCGCACTAAATACAAATGTAAGTAAAACCAGAATCATTTGGAAAACATAGAAGACTGTGAGGTCACATGATCACAAACATTGATGTGAAGCATGAGCGTCAATTCAGAGGTCAGAGGTCAATAAAGTCTCGTACGGTCTTGATATGAAGGTAAGGTAAGGTACGGTAAAACTTTATTGATCCCTCAGTAGGTCTCCTTCAAGCATGTATTTGCATCTACAGGACGGGAAAAATAGTTTTAAATATATGATGCTTTAAACTAGCTCTAGTGGGAACAATAACATTTACTTTTTGTTGTGAAAACTCATTTAATTTTCTTGTATTTTCATCATTTTACGTCTTCTTGTAACAAAACCATCAATTTCACTGTAATGTATCGATGAATCACACAAATGGCTTGTAGCTCAATTACAAGCAGTGAAACGTCGTCAGTGCTTTACTAGGATATATATGGTTTATAAACTGGACGGAACCTGAAAGTGCTCGAGTTCCCAGCGAGCCAGGGCTTGATTGACACATTATTCCTCACATAAGCAGCTCGTGGTGATTAATCCGAGGCTCACTCTCTGCGGGGAATCCTTGTTAAACAGTCGAGGGAAATGATCCAGCGTTCCTCGGTAAATGAATGACAAGTACGCGGTGGAATCACATGATCTCGCTCGCCTCCTGAACCACTGAAGGTTCACGTGTTTCTCTCTCCGTCGCCATCGTCCGTTAATATATTACAATCAGAGATGATTAAAGTATCTTCCTGGAGTCTTCACCAAAGGTTACTTTTTAACTCAGAATGTTGAAGAAAACGTCAACGTTGTAATGAAAGACAGGAGATGATTGATCGCTGTCGACAACAATCTTCTATCAAATGAAAGGTGAGTGACAGGAGGACTTTTCACTCACTTCTGTGTCATGAAAGAGAAGATGAATCAAAGATCCTTATATTCCTAAACGTTCTTTCTCCGTGAACATAACATCCTGGGACTGATTCTGACTTTACGTCCCTCAGAGTTTGAATCTTCTTGAGATTTCATCGTTTAAATGTCGAGAATATTCTTCTTTCTTCAAGAATTCAAGTCATTTTTCTTCACCGAAGACATCCGTTCATCGATCACATGATCAATGTGTCAATCATGGATGATGACGTGATGTCAGTCATGTGACGAGCCTCTTGAGTGACTCGCTGTCGGAGGTAAAACAACGACTCGTGGATCGTTTTCAACCGAGAGACTCACACCAGCAGATCAAACGCACACGTTGTGTAGCTGCGCGACCGAGAGCACGTTTGTCGCCTGAAATGAGCAGAATTGTGACGAGTCATTAAACAACATCAAAGGACACATGAATAATTGACTTGTGCGTTTGACATTTGACACCAGGGGGTCTTTTTGTTCATGTTACACACACGAACACACAGATGTGTTGCTTTGTTACGACTCTTTGTGAGTCGCTACCCTTCAGCAGATCGTGACCCACTTTCCTTTAAAGCTGCAAATAATCCCATCGACACCAAGTTAATCCAGGAACACACAACGATGAACCGTAGACGACGACACATCTGTCCACATCTGTCCACGTCCATCAAGACTCTTCAGGTGCTTCTGCTCCGTCCATCATGCCTTTATTTTGTGAAGACACTTCCTGTTTCTCTGGGCTTCACTTAAGTGTTCCTGGACTCACAACTGCCACTGATGTTTCTTAGCTGAACCTTCCATTCCTGCATCAGCAACGTGTGTGTGTGTGTGTGTGTGTGTGTGTGTGTGTGTGTGTGTGTGTGTGTGTGTGCAGCAGAGACACAAAGATAAATTCAGCTCAGCGCAGTAAGAGCGGGGCAGGAACTAGAGCACAGTAGTAAGATGAACGCATCCAGCATCCTTTCAAAATAAAACACAACTTATTGTGTTAACATAATACAACAGATGTAGAGAAACCTTAGAACAAAACCACCATTTTTTTGATTCCAGGGTCGTTGGTTTTTATTGTTACATTAATAACTCAAATTAACTTTTGAGTCATTGTCACATATGTTCACCTGCTTTACTTCTTGACCTTTGATGGTTCAAAGTCCTGGCTTTTAAATCATTCGAAGTTACTCGGAGTTAAAGTTTTTTGTGAACCGTTAAGATGTTAAGATAAGATAAGATAAGATAAGATGTTTTGAATGAACATTAACAGAGACTTCTATGAACAGTCAGAGGTTGAAGTTAAAGATTCCACTTTATTAAAGATAAAACGTGTCATGTTTCCTGGAGTTTCTTGGAATTTTACTCGTCAAAATCTGCTCAAAAGTCTCTACGAGTTCCAACGTTTGAGTTTAGTTTGAGGTGAACCGTCTCACTGATGTGATGGAAGATCCTGGAGAAGATCCTCCCAGAGCGGCAGAAGTCTCCACACAAGACGTCGTCCAAAAGTGTTCCTCAGAAGATGTTTTACTCAACTTTCACTTCTGTCGCAGGATTGTTGTCACATCGTGTCCCAGAGTCGATGTCGGGACGTCCGACCCTGGTTCTGGTTTTGGCCCGACCTCGTCCGGAGTCTCTTCTCTCCGCTGGGGGATCCTGAGGAGCTCCGGCCATTTGTATTCCTGTCATTGTGTACTCGCTGCGTCGCACGATCTCTTCAACAAAAGCATTTCTGACCCATTTCAGTTCTCCTGGAGGCCTTGTGGAAGTGACTGAGGAACATGGATCAACACTATTGGTCCAACACATTTAAGGACGTGACCTTCTGCAGATTCAACCACATCTAAGATGTTTCTTTGGACATAAAGAGGATCTTTGTGTTTGTGCTTTCAGCTCCAGGAGGAGCTTGTTCTGGTTGGATGAATGTTTTCAATTTTCACTACCGAAAACTCTCTTTTGACGTAAAGCATAATAAACGTATTTACCCGAGAAGACTCGATATGAAAGGATTTCATAGAACGATCACAAGGCTGCGAATACTTTTAAATAAATAAATAAACTAAATAAAACTTCCTGTCGAGGCGACACCATTGAAAGAGAGAAAATCGAACCACTCCATGAATTTCTTCCTGTCACCATTATCTACTTACTTACTTAACCCTGAGACTATCAAAGTCTTTCCACTGTAGTTCTTCCTCTGAGGGTCTGGAGAACCACCGTGGTTCTGGGGACTCTGAGGGTCTGGAGACTCTGTGGTTCTGGAGACTCTGAGGGTCTGGAGAGTCTGAGGGTCTGGAGACTCTGAGGTTCTGGAGACTCTGAGGTTCTGGAGACTTTGAGGGTCTGGAGACTGAGGGTCTGGAGAGTCTGAGGGTCTGGAGACTTTGAGGGTCTGGAGACTGAGGGTCTGGAGAGTCTGAGGGTCTGGAGACTCTGAGGGTCTGGAGACTGAGGGTCTGGAGAGTCTGAGGGTCTGGAGACTCTGAGGGTCTGGAGACTCTGTGGTTCTGGAGACTGAGGGTCTGGAGAGTCTGTGGTTCTGGAGACTCTGAGGGTCTGGAGACTGAGGGTCTGGAGAGTCTGAGGGTCTGGAGAACATCATTGACACAGCTCGGTCTGGTCATCATCATGAGGAGATCCTGGCGTCACTGACGAGTGTGAAGACGAGCTCAGTGAGTGAGACTCTGTCACGAGACACAACGTTCTCTCACTTTGAAACATCTGAAGTGACTCACGATGCAGCCGAAGACGTGAGATACACAAACACATCTTACAACACGATCGATGCGAGAAGTGAAGCAGTTTGACTTTGATTGTAAATATAGGAACAAGTTATTACAAATAAAAAATGATATTTGTTTCTGTTCTTGAACAACTACATCGTTTTATCTCCTAAAAATGTACTTTTGTAAAACCAAAGGTCGTTGATGAGGAAATTCAAAGAGAATTTATTCTGAACAAATGATTCATCATCATGTATTTTAAGAAGATTTCATCTCGAATGTATCTTAAGACGCTTGTTGCTGAATCAAAGTCTCTCGATCGTTTTCAACAAAAGTCTTCTCAGAGTCAGTTTCGTTTGTTTATTCAAAACGAATTCCGTCAAGATCGATCCACGATGTTCAGCCTTCGCTGCCCACGAGTCACTGACGCACACGTGTCGAAGGTCAATCATGGTCATGTATGATCATGTATGATCATGTATGATCATGTATGATCATGTATGATCGCCTCGACTGAAGGGTTGAACAAACACATAGACATGTTGAACTGAGGACGTCATGTGACTTCATTAAAATAACTCAAACTTCAGGTCATGATAAAAACCTGACGAGACGTTTTATTTCTAATGACCATCTGGATCCATAAATCATGAGAAGGAGCTGATTCTTTGTTTTCTTTTGCCACTTCCTTGAAAACAAGTTGAACAATTGAATGTGTGTTTTCACCTCCTGCATCTACTCCCACCTGGATAAAGGAAGCGGTTCAGTGAGGATCCTGTTCCTGGACTTTTCTAGTGCCTTCAACACCATCCAGTCACTCTGCTGCAGGACAAACTGACACAGATGCATGTGGACCCTGGTCTGGTCTCCTGGATTACGGACTATCTTACTGATCGACCACAGTATGTCAGGCTGAAGGACATCAAGTCTGACACTATGGTGTGCAGTACAGGAGCACCTCAGGGGACAGTACTGGCCCCTCTCCTCTTCACCATCTACACTTCAGACTTCTGCTACAACTCAGAGCTGAGTCTCATCCAGAAGTATGCTGACGACACTGACATTGTTGGATGAATCATTGTTGGATGAATCATTGTTGGATGAATCATTGTTGGATGAATCATTGTTGGATGAATATTGTTGGATGAATATTGTTGGATGAATCATTGTTGGATGCATATTGTTGGATGAATATTGTTGGATGCATCTTGTTGGATGAATCATTGTTGGATGAATCATTGTTGGATGAATCATTGTTGGATGCATCAGGGACAACAGCGAAGACGAGTACAGAGTCTGATGCGTGACTTTGTGGACTGGAGTGAGAGGAACCACTTGCAGCTGAACACCTCAAAGACCAAGGAGCTGGTCTTGGACTTCAGGAGGTCCAGGACAAAGCCACGTCCAGTGTCCATCAGAGGCAACGAGGTGGAGATAGTGGACAACTATAAGTACCTCGGTGTGTGGATGGGCAGTAAACAGACCTGCAACACAGACCATGTGTATAAGAAGGTTCAGAGTAGACTGTACTTTCTGAGGAGGCTTCGATCATTTAACATCTGCAAGAAGCTCCTCTGCATGTTCTACCAGTCTGTGGTGGCCAGTGTCCTGTTCTATGCTGTGGTGTGTTGGGAATGTGTCCAGGAGGAGGTCAACAGGTCAACAGGTCAACAGGTCAACAGGTCAACAGGTTGATCAGGAGGTCTGGCTCTGTGGTTGGAATGAAGCTGGACTCACTGGTGACAGTTGCTGAGAGGAGATCATTGAACAAACTACTGTCCATCATCATGATGACATCATCCTCTGAACACTGTCATCAGTGAGCAGAGAAGCAGATGAAGCACGAATGCTCCTCCCATGATGCAACACTAATAGACTCAGGGACTCATTCATTCCTCGGGCTATTAAATTGTACAATTCTGAGTTTGGGGGCAGGAGTGGAGTGAAAGTATCTGGATGTTCTATGTTAGTCTTTGTATCTTTGTCTTTGTTGTTTTTCTTTGACCTTTGTTCTTTATCTTTATCTTTAGACTTAGATTGTATCATCTTGTTCTTTCTCTTTATTTCTCTTGTTCTTATTTTATTTTGATTTATTTTTTATTTTTTATAAAAAAATTGCTGTATGTATTGGCTACTGGAAAAAAAAAACAATTTCCCTATTCAGACCTCCTGAGGGATCAATAAAGTTTTACCTTACCTTACCTTACCTGAAGAGAACTCGAGTCCACCTGGTGTTGAGGCTCAGGAACTGCACAGAGATTGAATTCAACGGTTAAACAGCAACAAAGAGACAAATGATCACATGAAGCTCTTCGTGAAAATAAAAATCTGTTTGTTTTTTCTAGTTTTAAGATTCATTCGATGAGCAGAAGATAAGTTAAGATAAGATATCATTGACATACAAATAAAAAATACTTACTTACTTACATATGTAGTGAAATAGATGTTTGAAAGTTGACTTAACTTAAATTACATTTAGAATAACCAGTTAATAATGAATTACTGTTGTGTTTATTGTGTTTATCGTTTGGCATAACTGTGTGTATCGTTGTTTATTCTGTGCATATGTTTACTGTACTTTAATCAATGTGTTTTTCATTCACACTCAGGCTTGTGTGACGGAACCTAACAAAGGATTTTGTTTCAACGACGAGGTTTGAATGTATTTTCCTCCAATTAAAATCCTCGTCCTCGGCAGCCAATCACAGCCTCGCCAGGACAGCCGGGATTGAACCAAAAACCTTCTTTATTCGATCCACCTGCGCCTGCTCTGCCTGCACACACCGCACCGGGTCCAGTGCGGCCGTTGACGGGCTTCAGATCCGGGTTCGGTCCGAGGCTGGACGTGATGCTCTGGCGTATCGCGGCGGTTGCCTAGCAACGCGCTGGCAGTGGGCGCCGTGCGGAGCTGATGGTGGGCTGAAGACCATCTTCTCCTGACCTTGGCGGCGTGAATGCGCAAAACACGCGGAGGCTGAAGCGGCAGAAAGGCGAGGAGATCCGCGGGTTTGACGCAGAAAGTGTGTGTTTGTGCGGAGAGGAGGAGAGGAGGAGGAGAGGAGGAGGAGAGGAGGAGGAGCAGAGGAGGAGCAGAGGAGGAGGAGAGCAGGAGAGGACGATGGAGGAGACTCGCAGCCTCGCAGCTTCTCTGGCAGGTGAGTGAACATCTCGTCAACATTTTGCACCTTTTCATCCATTTCACGCGCGGATCGATCAACATGTCGCTCGACGGTGAATCTCAGCGAAGGTTATTCTTCACCTGTTCCCCCTCCATCACCCCCTCACCCCCTCACCCCCCCTCAGAGGGAAATCATCCTAAAATTGAGGGGATCCGCTGAAAGGCTGGAGGTCCCGATGACAAGGGCACCCTGAGCCCCTGAGGGGCCCCAGAGGATCGATGATGAGTGAGGTGTGCAGAACATGAACATTAGCATCGGTGCTGCAGAGACGTCATGATTGATACTGTTGTGTTGATGCAGTTCAGCTGATGAAGCAGGTTTTAAATGATTGACTTTTGTTTCTTCAAGTCTCTGGTTATTATTTTGTTATTTGGAAATCAATGATACAAACTTAACCAAGTCTTTGATAAAATCACAGAGAAGCATGACATAGATCGGTCACATGATACACATAAATGATCACATGACATCATTCTTGATCACATGACATCATTCATGATCACATGACACCCATAAATGATCACATCACACCCATAAATGATCACATGACATCATTCTTGATCACATGACATCATTCATGATCACATGACACCCATAAATGATCACATGACATCATTCATGATCACATGACACCCATAAATGATCACATCACACCCATAAATGATCACATCACATCATAAATGATCACATGACATCATTCTTGATCACATGACATTATTCATGATCACATGACACCCATAAATGATCACATCACACCCATAAATGATCACATGACATCATAAATGATCACATGATACCATTCATAATCACATGACACATAACTGATCACATGAAATCCTTACTGATCACATGACACACATAACTGATCACATTACATCATTACTGATCACATGACACACATAAATGATCACAACACCTTTAAATGATCACATGACACCCATAAATGATCACATAATAATGATAATAATAATAATAATCTCTATTTATATAGCGCCTTTCTAGACCAGGGTCACAATGACACATTACTGATCACATGACAGCCATAAATGATCACAACACCTTTAAATGAACACATGACACCCATAAATGATCACAACACCTTTAAATGATCACATGACACATTACTGATCACATGACACCCATAAATGATCACGACACCTTTAAATGATCACATGACACATTACTGATCACATGACACCCATAAATGATCACGACACCTTTAAATGAACACATGACACATTACTGATCACATGACACCCATAAATGATCACGACACCTTTAAATGATCACATGACACATTACTTATCACGACTCACATAAATGATCGCATGACTCATGAATCATTTCATGACTTTACTCTGATGATTTGACTCGACGATTCATCGCACTTAGTGGGCGGAGCTTATGACAAAGAAAGCGTCCCATTGGTTGATGTTCTAACTTGTGGTCCAATCAGCTGCAGCTTCACTAACATGTTTGTGTGAGTGTGTAGAGTCGATAAAGTTATATTTGTTATGTCATGTGACAAACAGAACCAAGTTTAAGACGACAGTGAAGAACTAAAGTTCTGTTAAATCAAAAGAAACGAAGGTAAAGAACGAAAGATCGTCTCAAGAAACGTCGATACGTTTGTTTTCTTCGCTCTGGACTCAACAGATCCACAGACTCAAGAGTCTTCAACAAGACTCGCTTCGTTTGTGATTGACATGTTGTTCTGGAGCCACGTGGACCCGCCTCTCCACTGTGATTGACAGGCACGTGGACCCGCCTCTCCACTGTGATTGACAGGCACGTGGACCCGCCTCTCCACTGTGATTGACAGGCACGTGGACCCGCCTCTCCACTGTGATTGACAGGCACGTGGACCCGCCTCTCCACTGTGATTGACAGGCACGTGGACCCGCCTCTCCACTGTGATTGACAGGCACGTGGTCGCTCCACTGTGAGAGGCGCGGACGTCTCATTGAATGCCCCCCCCCCCCCACACCCCCCAAAAAAAACCCCAAAAAAAGGCCCAAAACCCGCTAATATTTACTGTAGCACAACATGCTAATGTCCTGTAGGTGTCACTCACGCTCATCCATCATGGAGGCAGATGAAGCTTGATAGGATGGAGTCGCATCCAAACGACTCCTCGTTAAACTCGCGCCTCGTTTACATTTCACGGCTCGTTTGGTTCGACCGTAAAACGTTTCCTGGTTGAAACAGATTCAAACCCAACGAAGATCCACGTGTTCTGAGGACGTGAACGAACGGATCTCAACGCTCGTCAAACATCTGAGACCAGATCGTTGAGCCGCGATCGATTTCAGCTTTTGTTTGGGAACAAACTCAAGTGTGTGTTCAGAGACACACAAACACACACACACACACACACACCCCCACACACACACACACACACACACACACACACACACACACACACACACACACACACACACACACACAAACACACACACACACACACACACACACACACACACACACACACACACACACACACACACACACACAAACACACACACACACACACACACACACACACACACACACACACACACACATACACACACACAAACACACACACACACACACACAAACACACACACACACACACACACAAACAAACACACACACACACACACACACACACACACACACACACACACACACGTGAGGAAACACAATCTAACTGATCTCAGTCATTATATCATGTTTACCCACAAATATTCTTCTTCGTCTTTGAAATCTACTCTTGGATTCATTGAATAAAATAAAATAAAATAAAATAAAATAAAATAAAATAAAATAAAATAAAATAAAATAAAATAAAATAAAATAAAATAAAATAAAATAAAATAAAATCATTATTATACATAATTGTCTCGCTTCTATTGTTTCATGTATTTGTATTAAACTCGTATATTATATCTTTACACATTTCTTCTGTATTATTTTATAGTTTATAAAAACAAGATGATATTTGAATAAAGTGAGTTTTTCTACTATTATAAATATTTACTTGTGTACTTCAGGAGGATTAACTCGACTAAACTCGACTAAACTCGACTAAACTGGACTAAACTGGACTAAACTCGACTAAACTGGACTAAACTGGACTAAACTGGACTAAACTCGACCAAACTCGACTAAACTGGACTAAACTGGACTAAACTGGACTAAACTGGACTAAACTCGACTAAACTCGACTAAACTGGACTAAACTGGACTAAACTCGACTAAACTCGACTAAACTCGACTAAACTGGACTAAACTGGACTAAACTGGACTAAACTGGACTAAACTCGACTAAACTGGACTAAACTGGACTAAACTGGACTAAACTGGACTAAACTGGACTAAACTGGACTAAACTGGACTAAACTCGACTAAACTGGACTAAACTGGACTAAACTGGACTAACTGACTAAACTGGACTAAACTCGACTAAACTGGACTAAACTGGACTAAACTGGACTAAACTCCACTAAACTCCACTAAACTCCACTAAACTGGACTAAACTGGACTAAACTGGACTAAACTCGACTAAACTGGACTAAACTGGACTAAACTGGACCATACAAACGGAAAATACTTGAACATTTACATTCAAGTCAACTTTCGATCTTCGTGTGTTTGTTTCACAAACAAAAGTATTTTCTTTAATGATTGTTGACATCAATCATCTCTGATCCTTGTTTTAACTTCATACAATATTCACGTTTAATAAGAACATCAGTCAAATCAAATGATTGACAGAAACATGATTGACAGAAACATGATTGACAGAAACATGATTGACAGAAACATGATTGACAGATTCATGATTGACAGAAACATGATTGACAGAAACATGATTGACAGAAACATGATTGACAGATTCATGATTGACAGAAACATGATTGACAGAAACATGATTGACAGAAACATGATTGACAGAAACATGATTGACAGAAACATGATTGACAGAAACATGATTGACAGAAACATGATTGACAGAAACATGATTGACAGAAACATGATTTACAGAAACATGATTGACAGAAACATGATTGACAGATTCATGATTGACAGAAACATGATTGACAGATTCATGATTGAGAGAAACATGATTGAGAGAAACATGATTGACAGAAACATGATTGACAAAAACATGATTGACAGAAACATGATTGACAGAAACATGATTGACAGAAACGTGATTGACAGAAACGTGATTGACAGAAACATGATTGACAGAAACATGATTGACAGAAACATGATTGACAGAAACATGATTGACAAAAACATGATTGACAGAAACGTGATTGACAGAAACTTAATTGACAGATTCATGATTGACAGAAACATGATTGACAGAAACATAATTGACAGATTCATGATTGACAGAAACATGATTGACAGAAACATGATTGACAGAAACGTGATTGACAGAAACATGATTGACAAAAACCTGATTGACAGAAACATGATTGACAGAAACGTGATTGACAAAAACATGATTGACAGAAACATGATTGACAGAAACATGATTGACAAAAACATGATTGACAGAAACGTGATTGACAGAAACTTAATTGACAGATTCATGATTGACAGAAACATGATTGACAGAAACATAATTGACAGATTCATGATTGACAGAAACATGATTGACAGAAACATGATTGACAGAAACGTGATTGACAGAAACGTGATTGACATATTCATGATTGACAGAATCGTGATTGACAAGGTTCTTGATGAGGTTATTGACGAGGTTATTGATGAGATGATTGATGAGGTGATTGATGAGGTGATTGACGAGGTTATTGACGAGGTTATTGATGAGATGATTGATGAGGTGATTGATGAGGTGATTGACGAGGTTATTGATGAGGTTATTGATGAGGTGATTGATGAGGTGATTGACGAGGTTATTGAGGTTATTGATGAGGTTATTGATGAGGTGATTGATGAGGTGATTGACGAGGTTATTGACGAGGTTATTGATGAGATGATTGATGAGGTGATTGATGAGGTGATTGACGAGGTTATTGATGAGGTTATTGATGAGGTGATTGATGAGGTGATTGACGAGGTGATTGATGAGGTTATTAATTAGGTGATTGATAGAAAGACTGGACGTATATACAGACATACAGTATATACAAACATATACATAGACATATATATATATATATATATATATATATATATACTGTATAGACAAATATACAGACATATATACAGACATATAAACATAGACATATATACAAACATATACATAGACATATATACATAGTCATATATCCATAGTCATATATCCATAGACCTATATACATATAAATCTATATAGATCCATAGACATATTTAGAGACATATATACAGACATTTATACAGACATATATACATAGTCATATATCCATAGTCATATATACATAGACATATATACATATAAATCTATATAGATCCATAGACATATTTAGAGACGTATATACAGACATATATACAGACATATATACAGACATATATACAGACATTTATATAGACATATATACAGACATATATAGAGACATATATAGAGACATATATACAGACATATATACAGACATATATAGAGACATATATAGAGACATATATACAGACATATATACAGACATTTATACAGACATATATACAGACATATAAAAATACATTTATACAGACATATATACAGACATATATAAAGACACATATACAGACATATATACAGACATATATAAAGACATATACAGACATATATATAAAGACACATATACAGACATATATACAGACATATATACAGACATATACAGACATATATACAGACATATATAAAGACATATGTACAGACATATATACAGACATATATACATAGACATATATACAGAAATATATACAGAAATATATACAGAGACATATATACAGACATATATACAGAAATAAATACAGAAATATATACAGAAATATATACAGACATATATACAGACATATATACAGACATATATACAGACATATATACAGAAATATATACAGAAATATATACAGACATATATACTGACATATATACAGAAATATATACAGAAATATATACAGACATATATACAGACATATATACAGAAATATATACAGATATATATACAGACATATATACAGACATATATACAGAAATATATACAGACATATATACAGAAATATATACAGACATATATACAGACATATATACAGACATATATACAGACGTTGATCCTATTAAGGTCAGGATTTTTCTTCACGTCCACATCATCCAGCAGGACCTGAGCTTTGGTTCTGTGAAAACGACCATTTTGAGACACATTGTTCCAGGAACACATGATGATAAGACTCTTATCTCCTCGTTAATTTGATGATCGATCACATTCTCCAGCAGATTTACGACATTCATCACTGGACGACATGACAGTATCAGAAGATTTGACAACGTTCTTAACGTCTCTGAGCCGTTCATCAGTGTCTCCTCTGATCGTTAGTGTTGTTATGAGAGGTCAAAGTTCAAGAGTGTTTGTTCATCAGTGTCTCCTCTGATCGTTAATGTTGTTATGAGAGGTCAAAGTTCAAGAGTGTTTGTTCATCAGTGTCTCCTCTGATCGTTAATGTTGTTATGAGAGTTCAAAGTTCACGAGTGTTTGTTCATCAGTGTCTCCTCTGATCGTTAATGTTGTTATGAGAGGTCAAAGTTCACGAGTGTTTGTTCATCAGTGTCTCCTCTGATCGTTAATGTTGTTATGAGAGGTCAAAGTTCAAGAGTGTTTGTTCATCAGTGTCTCCTCTGATCGTTAATGTTGTTATGAGAGGTCAAAGTTCATGAGTGTTTGTTCATCAGTGTCTCCTCTGATCGTTAATGTTGTTATGAGAGGTCAAAGTTCACGAGTGTTTGTTCATCAGTGTCTCCTCTGATCGTTAATGTTGTTATGAGAGGTCAAAGTTCACGAGTGTTTGTTCATCAGTGTCTCCTCTGATCGTTAATGTTGTTATGAGAGGTCAAAGTTCCACAGTGTTTGTTCATCAGTGTCTCCTCTGATCGTTAATGTTGTTATGAGAGGTCAAAGTTCACGAGTGTTTGTTCATCAGTGTCTCCTCTGATCGTTAATGTTGTTATGAGAGGTCAAAGTTCACGAGTGTTTGTTCATCAGTGTCACCTCTGATCGTTAATGTTGTTATGAGAGGTCAAAGTTCAAGAGTGTTTGTTCATCAGTGTCTCCTCTGATCGTTAATGTTGTTATGAGAGGTCAAAGTTCACGAGTGTTTGTTCATCAGTGTCTCCTCTGATCGTTAATGTTGTTATGAGAGGTCAAAGTTCACGAGTGTTTGTTCATCAGTGTCACCTCTGATCGTTAATGTTTGTTATGAGAGGGGTCAAAGTTCACGAGTGTTTGTTCATCAGTGTCTCCTCTGATCGTTAATGTTGTTATGAGAGGTCAAAGTTCACGAGTGTTTGTTCATCAGTGTCACCTCTGATCGTTAATGTTGTTATGAGAGGTCAAAGTTCACGAGTGTTTGTTCATCAGTGTCTCCTCTGATCGTTAATGTTGTTATGAGAGGTCAAAGTTCACAAAGTTGGTTTGTTCATCAGTGTCTCCTCTGATCGTTAATGTTTGTTATGAGAGGGTCAAAGTTCACGAGTGTTTGTTCATCAGTGTCTCCTCTGATCGTTAATGTTGTTATGAGAGGTCAAAGTTCACGAGTGTTTGTTCATCAGTGTCTCCTCTGATCGTTAATGTTGTTATGAGAGGTCAAAGTTCAAGAGTGTTTGTTCATCAGTGTCACCTCTGATCGTTAATGTTGTTATGAGAGGTCAAAGTTCACGAGTGTTTGTTCATCAGTGTCTCCTCTGATCGTTAATGTTGTTATGAGAGGTCAAAGTTCACGAGTGTTTGTTCATCAGTGTCTCCTCTGATCGTTAATGTTGTTATGAGAGGTCAAAGTTCACGAGTGTTTGTTCATCAGTGTCTCCTCTGATCGTTAATGTTGTTATGAGAGTTCAAAGTTCACGAGTGTTTGTTCATCAGTGTCACCTCTGATCGTTAATGTTGTTATGAGAGGTCAAAGTTCACGAGTGTTTGTTCATCAGTGTCACCTCTGATCGTTAATGTTGTTATGAGAGGTCAAAGTTCACGAGTGTTTGTTCATCAGTGTCTCCTCTGATCGTTAATGTTGTTATGAGAGGTCAAAGTTCACGAGTGTTTGTTCATCAGTGTCACCTCTGATCGTTAATGTTGTTATGAGAGGTCAAAGTTCACGAGTGTTTGTTCATCAGTGTCTCCTCTGATCGTTAATGTTGTTATGAGAGGTCAAAGTTCACGAGTGTTTGTTCATCAGTGTCACCTCTGATCGTTAATGTTGTTATGAGAGGTCAAAGTTCACGAGTGTTTGTTCATCAGTGTCTCCTCTGATCGTATGTCCTCTGATCGTTAATGTTGTTTGAGAGGTCAAAGTTCACGAGTGTTTGTTCATCAGTGTCTCCTCTGATCGTTAATGTTGTTATGAGAGGTCAAAGTTCACGAGTGTTTGTTCATCAGTGTCTCCTCTGATCGTTAATGTTGTTATGAGAGGTCAAAGTTCACGAGTGTGTTGTTCATCAGTGTCACCTCTGATCGTTAATGTTGTTATGAGAGGTCAAAGTTCAAGAGTGTTTGTTCATCAGTGTCTCCTCTGATCGTTAATGTTGTTATGGTGAGTCAAAGTTCACGAGTGTTTGTTCATAGTGTCACCTCTGATCGTTAATGTTGTTATGAGAGGTCAAAGTTCACGAGTGTTTGTTCATCAGTGTCTCCTCTGATCGTTAATGTTGTTATGAGAGGTCAAAGTTCACGAGTGTTTGTTCATCAGTGTCTCCTCTGATCGTTAATGTTGTTATGAGAGGTCAAAGTTCACGAGTGTTTGTTCATCAGTGTCTCCTCTGATCGTTAATGTTGTTATGAGAGGTCAAAGTTCACGAGTGTTTGTTCATCAGTGTCTCCTCTGATCGTTAATGTTGTTATGAGAGGTCAAAGTTCACGAGTGTTTGTTCATCAGTGTCTCCTCTGATCGTTAATGTTGTTATGAGAGTTCAAAGTTCACGAGTGTTTGTTCATCAGTGTCTCCTCTGATCGTTAATGTTGTTATGAGAGGTCAAAGTTCACGAGTGTTTGTTCATCAGTGTCTCCTCTGATCGTTAATGTTGTTATGAGAGGTCAAAGTTCACGAGTGTTTGTTCATCAGTGTCACCTCTGATCGTTAATGTTGTTATGAGAGGTCAAAGTTCACGAGTGTTTGTTCATCAGTGTCTCCTCTGATCGTTAATGTTGTTATGAGAGGTCAAAGTTCACGAGTGTTTGTTCATCAGTGTCTCCTCTGATCGTTAATGTTGTTATGAGAGGTCAAAGTTCACGAGTGTTTGTTCATCAGTGTCTCCTGACCTCTGATCGTTAATGTTGTTATGAGAGGTCAAAGTTCACGAGTGTTTGTTCATCAGTGTCTCCTCTGATCGTTAATGTTGTTATGAGGAGGTCAAAGTTCAGGTTCGAGTGTTTGTTCATCAGTGTCACCTCTGATCGTTAATGTTGTTTGTTCATGAGTGTCCCGAGAAGGTCAAAGTTCACGAGTGTTTGTTCATCAGTGTCTCTGCCCCTGTTCATGTTGTTATAGAGTTCAAAGTTCACGAGTGTCCATCAGTGTCACCTCTGATCGTTAATGTTGTTATGAGAGGTCAAAGTTCACGAGTGTTTGTTCATCAGTGTCTCCTCTGATCGTTAATGTTGTTATGAGAGGTCAAAGTTCACGAGTGTTTGTTCATCAGTGTCTCCTCTGATCGTTAATGTTGTTATGAGAGGTCAAAGTTCACGAGTGTTTGTTCATCAGTGTCTCCTCTGATCGTTAATGTTGATTATGAGAGGTCAAAGTTCAAGAGTGTTTGTTCATCAGTGTCACCTCTGATCGTTAATGTTGTTATGAGAGGTCAAAGTTCACGAGTGTTTGTTCATCAGTGTCTCCTCTGATCGTTAATGTTGTTATGAGAGGTCAAAGTTCACGAGTGTTTGTTCATCAGTGTCTCCTCTGATCGTTAATGTTGTTATGAGAGGTCAAAGTTCACGAGTGTTTGTTCATCAGTGTCACCTCTGATCGTTAATGTTGTTATGAGAGGTCAAAGTTCACGAGTGTTTGTTCATCAGTGTCTCCTCTGATCGTTAATGTTGTTATGAGAGGTCAAAGTTCACGAGTGTTTGTTCATCAGTGTCTCCTCTGATCGTTAATGTTGTTATGAGAGGTCAAAGTTCACGAGTGTTTGTTCATCAGTGTCTCCTCTGATCGTTAATGTGTTTCATCAGTGTCACCTCTGATCGTTAATGTTGTTATGAGAGGTCAAAGTTCACGAGTGTTTGTTCATCAGTGTCTCCTCTGATCGTTAATGTTGTTATGAGAGGTCAAAGTTCACGAGTGTTTGTTCATCAGTGTCTCCTCTGATCGTTAATGTTGTTATGAGAGGTCAAAGTTCACGAGTGTTTGTTCATCAGTGTCACCTCTGATCGTTAATGTTGTTATGAGAGGTCAAAGTTCACGAGTGTTTGTTCATCAGTGTCTCCTCTGATCGTTAATGTTGTTATGAGAGGTCAAAGTTCAGAGTGTTTGTTCATCAGTGTCTCCTCTGATCGTTAATGTTGTTATGAGAGGTCAAAGTTCACGAGTGTTTGTTCATCAGTGTCTCCTCTGATCGTTAATGTTGTTATGAGAGGTCAAAGTTCACGAGTGTTTGTTCATCAGTGTCTCCTCTGATCGTTAATGTTGTTATGAGAGGTCAAAGTTCACGAGTGTTTGTTCATCAGTGTCACCTCTGATCGTTAATGTTGTTATGAGAGGTCAAAGTTCACGAGTGTTTGTTCATCAGTGTCTCCTCTGATCGTTAATGTTGTTATGAGAGGTCAAAGTTCACGAGTGTTTGTTCATCAGTGTCACCTCTGATCGTTAATGTTGTTATGAGAGGTCAAAGTTCACGAGTGTTTGTTCATCAGTGTCTCCTCTGATCGTTAATGTTGTTATGAGAGGTCAAAGTTCACGAGTGTTTGTTCATCAGTGTCACCTCTGATCGTTAATGTTGTTATGAGAGGTCAAAGTTCACGAGTGTTTGTTCATCAGTGTCACCTCTGATCGTTAATGTTGTTATGAGAGGTCAAAGTTCACGAGTGTTTGTTCATCAGTGTCACCTCTGATCGTTAATGTTGTTATGAGAGGTCAAAGTTCACGAGTGTTTGTTCATCAGTGTCTCCTCTGATCGTTAATGTTGTTATGAGAGGTCAAAGTTCACGAGTGTTTGTTCATCAGTGTCTCCTCTGATCGTTAATGTTGTTATGAGAGGTCAAAGTTCACGAGTGTTTGTTCATCAGTGTCTCCTCTGATCGTTAATGTTGTTATGAGAGGTCAAAGTTCACGAGTGTTTGTTCATCAGTGTCTCCTCTGATCGTTAATGTTGTTATGAGAGGTCAAAGTTCACGAGTGTTTGTTCATCAGTGTCACCTCTGATCGTTAATGTTGTTATGAGAGGTCAAAGTTCACGAGTGTTTGTTCATCAGTGTCACCTCTGATCGTTAATGTTGTTATGAGAGGTCAAAGTTCACGAGTGTTTGTTCATCAGTGTCACCTCTGATCGTTAATGTTGTTATGAGAGGTCAAAGTTCACGAGTGTTTGTTCATCAGTGTCTCCTCTGATCGTTAATGTTGTTATGAGAGGTCAAAGTTCACGAGTGTTTGTTCATCAGTGTCTCCTCTGATCGTTAATGTTGTTATGAGAGGTCAAAGTTCACGAGTGTTTGTTCATCAGTGTCACCTCTGATCGTTAATGTTGTTATGAGAGGTCAAAGTTCACGAGTGTTTGTTCATCAGTGTCACCTCTGATCGTTAATGTTGTTATGAGAGGTCAAAGTTCACGAGTGTTTGTTCATCAGTGTCTCCTCTGATCGTTAATGTTGTTATGAGAGGTCAAAGTTCACGAGTGTTTGTTCATCAGTGTCACCTCTGATCGTTAATGTTGTTATGAGAGGTCAAAGTTCACGAGTGTTTGTTCATCAGTGTCTCCTCTGATCGTTAATGTTGTTATGAGAGGTCAAAGTTCACGAGTGTTTGTTCATCAGTGTCACCTCTGATCGTTAATGTTGTTATGAGAGGTCAAAGTTCAAGAGTGTTTGTTCATCAGTGTCTCCTCTGATCGTTAATGTTGTTATGAGAGGTCAAAGTTCACGAGTGTTTGTTCATCAGTGTCACCTCTGATCGTTAATGTTGTTATGAGAGGTCAAAGTTCACGAGTGTTTGTTCATCAGTGTGCTCCTCTGATCGTTAATGTTGGTTATGAGAGGTCAAAGTTCACGAGTGTTTGTTCATCAGTGTCACCTCTGATCGTTAATGTTGTTATGAGAGGTCAAAGTTCAAGAGTGTTTGTTCATCAGTGTCACCTCTGATCGTTAATGTTGTTATGAGAGGTCAAAGTTCACGAGTGTTTGTTCATCAGTGTCTTCAGAACATTGAATTAATAACATTTCAGACGTAAAAAAAGAATCAGTTCAATTCTGTTGTTTATGAAAGTTTTGATTTTTGTTAAAACTGTAAGTTCTTATTTTCTTAATTGATGGTTGAAGTTTTTTTGTTGTTGAAAGAAACCTAATAAAACAATAAACAAATTCATTTTTTTTAGTTTGATATATAAGTAACACCAAATATTCAATATCTTTTATTTAGATATTTTTAAATTCAGTATAAATGTTGTTATAATAGAGTCACCAGACATAACCAACAGATCTCAGATCTACTGGATCATGTTTCACGTCTGTGTGTCTCATGATTGGATAAAAGTTTGAACCAGTAGCTCTGTTGGTAATTTCTGATATTATACCAACATTTATATTGAACCATTGATGCCAGTGTTGATGCCAGTGTTGATGCCAGTGTTGATGCCAGTGTTGATGCCAGTGTTGATGCCAGTGTTGATGCCAGTGTTGATGCCAGTGTTGATGCCAGTGTTGATGCCAGTGTTGATGCCAGTGTTGACACCAGTGTTGATGCCAGTGTTGATGCCAGTGTTGATGCCAGTGTTGATGCCAGTGTTGATGCCAGTGTTGATGCCAGTGTTGACACCAGTGTTGACACCAGTGTTGATGCCAGTGTTGATGCCAGTGTTGATGCCAGTGTTGATGCCAGTGTTGATGCCAGTGTTGATGCCAGTGTTGATGCCAGTGTTGACACCAGTGTTGACACCAGTGTTGATGCCAGTGTTGATGCCAGTGTTGATGCCAGTGTTGATGCCAGTGTTGATGCCAGTGTTGATGCCACAGTGTTGATGCCAGTGTTGAATGCCAGTGTTGATGCCAGTGTTGATGCCAGTGTTGATGCCAGTGTTGATGATGCCAGTGTTGATGCCAGTGTTGATGCCAGTGTTGATGCCAGTGTTGATGCCAGTGTTGACGCCGTGTTGATGCCAGTGTTGATGCCAGTGTTGATGCCAGTGTTGATGCCAGTGTTGATGCCAGTGTTGATGCCAGTGTTGATGCCAGTGTTGACACCAGTGTTGACAGTGTTGGCAGTGTTGATGCCAGTGTTGACGCCAGTGTTGAAGTGTTGATGCCAGTGTTGATGCCAGTGTTGATGCCAGTGTTGACACCAGTGTTGACACCAGTGTTGATGCAGTGTTGAGCCGAGTGTTGATGCCAGTGTTGACACCAGTGTTGATGCCAGTGTTGATGCCAGTGTTGATGCCAGTGTTGATGCCAGTGTTGATGCCAGTGTTGACACCAGTGTTGACGCCAGTGTTGATGCCAGTGTTGACACCAGTGTTGATGCCAGTGTTGATGCCAGTGTTGATGCCAGTGTTGACACCAGTGTTGATGCCAGTGTTGACACCAGTGTTGACACCAGTGTTGATGCCAGTGTTGATGTGACACCAGTGTTGACACCAGTGTTGATGCCAGTGTTGATGCCAGTGTTGATGCCAGTGTTGACACCAGTGTTGATGCCAGTGTTGATGCCAGTGTTGATGCCAGTGTTGATGCCAGTGTTGACACCAGTGTTGACACCAGTGTTGACACCAGTGTTGATGCCAGTGTTGATGCCAGTGTTGACACCAGTGTTGACACCAGTGTTGACACCAGTGTTGACACCAGTGTTGATGCCAGTGTTGACACCAGTGTTGACACCAGTGTTGACACCAGTGTTGATGCCAGTGTTGATGCCAGTGTTGATGCCAGTGTTGACACCAGTGTTGACACCAGTGTTGACACCAGTGTTGATGCCAGTGTTGACACCAGTGTTGACACCAGTGTTGACACCAGTGTTGACACCAGTGTTGATGCCAGTGTTGACACCAGTGTTGATGCCAGTGTTGAGCCAGTGTTGATGCCAGTGTTGACACCAGTGTTGACACCAGTGTTGATGCCAGTGTTGACACCAGTGTTGACACCAGTGTTGACACCAGTGTTGACGCCAGTGTTGATACCAGTGTTGA
>JACEEU010000865.1:30000-41265 GCA_016630915.1 Callionymus lyra | reverse complement strand
ACTCATGTCTCTGCAGGTGTGTGAGACTCATGTCTCTGCAGGTGTGTGAGACTCATGTCTCTGCAGGTGTGTGAGGTGTGAGAGACTCATGTCTCTGCAGGTGTGTCTCGTGTCTCTGGTTCTTGTCCCTGCAGGTGTGTGAGACTCATGTCTCTGCAGGTGTGTGAGACTCATGTCTCTGCAGGTGTGTGAGACTCATGTCCCTGCAGGTGTGTGAGACTCATGTCTCTGCAGGTGTGTGAGACTCATGTCTCTGCAGGTGTGTGAGACTCATGTCCCTGCAGGTGTGTGAGACTCATGTCTCTGCAGGTGTGTGAGACTCATGTCTCTGCAGGTGTGTGAGACTCATGTCTCTGCAGGTGTGTGAGACTCATGTCCCTGCAGGTGTGTGAGACTCATGTCCCTGCAGGTGTGCTCACACCACCTTGTGACCTCAAATGACCTTGTGACCTCACACCACATCGTGACCTCACATGACCTCGTGACCTCACACCACCTCGTGACATCACATGACCTCGTGACCTCACACCACATCGTGACCTCACATGACCTCATTACCTCACATGACCTTGTGACCTCACAACACCTCCTGACCTCACACCACCTTGTGACCTCAAATGACCTTGTGACCTCAGACCATTTTGTGACCTCACACCACCTCGTGACCTCACACCACATCGTGACCTCACATGACCTCGTGACCTCACACCACCTCGTGACCTCACATGACCTCGTGACCTCACACCACCTCGTGACATCACATGACCTTGTGACCTCTTCATCAAACTCTTCATTAAAGGCGCCGACGAGGACGGCTGCCTCTCCAGTAGCTCCGCAGCAATATATTACAACTTTCTGTTTTTATTCATTTTTTTACTATAATTTTTTAAATGGATACTTTTGAACATGTTGAGAATCGTCTTGTTCACTCAAGAGATGATCTACTGTCACTGAAGTCAATGGCACGAGCTGGAGATCGTCCACAAGATCCCGATCGAACTTCAGCGCCGTTACAGAGGCTGTAGAGCAGGGAGGAGGCTAAAGGCTAAGCTAACGGACATTCACTGACGAATAAGATGGACAAGCTGTCTGTCCTCAACAACCAGCGGATCTATAGAGAGAGCAGCTTGTTGATCTTCACGGAGACGTGGCTCACTCACTGACTCCGGACTCACTCGTGGACCTGCCTGGTTTCAGCTCCGTCAGAGCAGGAGGTCTGATCATGTACGTGAAGAAACGCTGGTCAAGATGTAGAACTGTTGTCAGCATGCGTCCATATTATCTACCGCGTGAGTTCAGTCACGTGATCGCTGTGTGTCTACATTCCTGCGAGCGCTGCGGCGCCATCTGCCTGTGAGAAGATCCACACAATGACAGCTCGACTTCAGAATCAACATCCTGACGCGTTTATCATCATCTCTGGAGACTTTAATCCACCTGGACTCTACTCTGCCTACTTTCCATCAGGCTGTGGATTGTCCCACCAGGAATAACAGGACAATTGACCTTCTTTATTCCAACTTGAAGGACGCCTACAGAGCCAAACCTCTTCCTCCACTTGGAAGGTCCGATCACAACCTGGTCCACCTTCAGTCCCAGGTCACTCCTCTGGTGCAGAGACAGACTGTGACCACTAAGACAATCAGAAAGTGGACACCAGCTGTGGAGGACGCCATCAGAGACTGCTTTGAAACAACAGACTGGGATGTTCTGCTGAGTCTCATGAGGACATCGAGGGACAGACACACTGTCTAACAGATTATTTTAATTTCTGCTTGGACGTTGTCGCCCCTAATAAGACTGTCCGCTGTTACCCTAATAATAAACCGTGGGTAACAAAGGAGGTCAAGGATGTCCTTAACAGGAAGAAAGTGGCATTCAGGAGCAGAGACAGGGACGCCATGAGGTCAGCTCAGCAGGAGGTGAAGCGATGCTTGAAGGAGGCAAAGGACACCTACAGGAGGAGGTTGGAGGAGAAGCTGAGCCGAGAAGAAATAAGAGAGGTCTGGGATGGTGTTAAAACCATCACTGGACACAAGACCAAGGCCTCTCACCCGGCCTCTACACCTGGGGAAAGTACCAACTCTGTGGAAGACTTCCTGTATCGTTCCAGTCCCTAAAAAGATCAGAACGAGCTGAACGATTACAGAAGGTGGCACTGACTTCACAGCTGATGAAGACACTGGAGCGGCTGGTCCTCAAACATCTCAGGCCACAAGTCCAGCACGCGCAAGACCCCCTGCAGTTTGCCTGCCAGCCGGCAGTTGGTGTGGAAGATGCCATCCTTCACCTCCTGCATCGGACCTACTCCCACTTGGATAAAGGAAGCGGTTCAGTGAGAATCCTGTTCCTGGACTTTTCTAGAGCCTTCAACACTATCCAGTAACTCTGCTGCAGGACAAACTGACACAGATGCATGTGGACCCTGGTCTGGTCTCCTGGATTACGGACTATCTTACTGATCGACCACAGTATGTCAGGCTGAAGGACATCAAGTCTGACACCATGGTGTGCAGTACAGGAGCACCTCAGGGGACAGTACTGGCCCCTCTCCTCTTCACCATCTACACTTCAGACTTCTGCTACAACTCAGAGCTGAGTCTCGTCCAGAAGTATGCTGACGACACTGCCATTGTTGGATGCATCAGGGACAACAGCGAAGACGAGTACAGGAGTCTGATACGTGACTTTGTGGACTGGAGTGAGAGGAACCACTTGCAGCTGAACACCTCAAAGACCAAGGAGCTGGTCTTGGACTTCGGGAGGTCCAGGACAAAGCCACGTCCAGTGTCCATCAGAGGCGACAAGGTGGAGATAGTGGACAACTATAAGTACCTCGGTGTGTGGATGGACAGTAAACTGGTCCTGCAACACAGACCATGTGTATAAGAAGGTTCAGAGTAGAAGTACTTTCTGAGGAGGCTTCGATCATTAACATCTGCAAGAAGCTCCTCTGCATGTTCTACCAGTCTGTGGTGGTCAGTGTTCTATGCTGTGGTGTGTTGGGGTGGAAATGTGTCCAAGAGGAGGTCAACAGGTCAACAGGTCAACAGGTCAACAGGTTGATCAGGAGGGCTGGTTCTGTGGTTGGACTCACTGGTGACAGTTGCTGAGATCATTGAACAAACTACTGTCCATCATGATCATCATCCTCTGAACACTGTCATCAGTGAGCAGAGAAGCAGATGAAGCACGAATGCTCCTCCCATGATGCAACACTAATAGACTCAGGGACTCATTCATTCCTCGGGCTATTAAATTGTACAATTCTGAGTTTGGGGGCAGAAGTGGAGTGAAAGTATCATGATGTTCTATGTTAGTCTTTGTATCTTTGTGTTTGTTGTTTTTCTTTGATCTTGTTCTTTCTCTTTATTTCTCTTGTTCTTATTTTATTTTCTTTTTTTTTTTTTTTTTTAATATAAAAAATAGGTGTATGTATTGGCTATTGGAAAAGAAGAATTTTTTCAATCAATTAAGTTTTACCTTTCACACCGCCTCTTGACCTCACATGACCTTGTGACCTCATGACCTCACACCACCTCGTGACCTCACACCGCCTCTTGACCTCACATGACCTTGTGACCTCATGACCTCACACCACCTCGTGACCTCACACCGCCTCTTGACCTCACATGACCTTGTGACCTCACACCGCCTCTTGACCTCACATGACATTGTGACCTCACATGACATTGTGACCTCACATGACCTCATGACCTCACACCACCTCGTGACCTCACACCACCTCATGACCTCACACCACCTCGTGACCTCACATCACCTCGTGACCTCACACCACCTCGTGACCTCACACCACCTCATGACCTCACATGACATTGTGACCTCACACCACCTCATGACTTCACACCACCTCGTGACCTCACACCACCTCGTGACCTCACATGACATTGTGACCTCACACCACCTCATGACTTCACACCACCTCGTGACCTCACACCACCTCATGACTTCACACCACCTCGTGACCTCACACCACCTTGTGACCTCACACCACCTCGTGACCTCACACCACCTTGTGACCTCACACCACCTCGTGACCTCACACCACCTCATGACCTCACATGACATTGTGACCTCCACACCACCTCGTGACCTCACATGACATTGTGACCTCACACCACCTCATGACCTCACACCACCTCGTGACCTCACACCACCTCATGACCTCACATGACATTGTGACCTCACACCACCTCGTGACCTCACACGACATCGTGACCTCACACGACCTCATGACCTCACACCACCTCGTGACCTCACACCACCTCGTGACCTCACACGACATCGTGACCTCACACGACCTCGTGACCTCACACGACCTCGTGACGTCACACCACCTCGTGACCTCACACCACCTCGTGACCTCACACCACCTCGTGACCTCACACCACCTCGTGACCTCACACCACCTCGTGACGTCACACCACCTCGTGACCTCACACCACCTCGTGACCTCACACGACCTCGTGACCTCACACCACCTCGTGACCTCACACCACCTCGTGACCTCACACCACCTCGTGACCTCACACCACCTCGTGACCTCACACCACCTCGTGACCTCACACGACCTTGTGACCTCACACCACCTCGTGACCTCACACCACCTCGTGACCTCACACCACCTCGTGACCTCACACCACCTCATGACCTCACATGACATCGTGACCTCACACGACCTTGTGACCTCACACGACCTCATGACCTCACACCACCTCGTGACCTCACACCACCTCGTGACCTCACATGACATTGTGACCTCACACCACCTCGTGACCTCACACCACCTCATGACCTCACATGACATTGTGACCTCACACCACCTCATGACCTCACACCACCTCGTGACCTCACACCACCTCTTGACCTCACACCACCTCATGACTTCACATGACATCGTGACCTCACACCACCTTGTGACCTCACACCACCTCATGACCTCACACCACCTCGTGACCTCACACCACCTTGTGACCTCACACGACATCGTGACCTCACACAACCTCGTGACCTCACACCACCTCGTGACCTCACATCACCTCGTGACCTCACACCACCTCGTGACCTCACACCACCTCATGACCTCACATGACATTGTGACCTCACACCACCTCATGACTTCACACCACCTCGTGACCTCACACCACCTCGTGACCTCACATGACATTGTGACCTCACACCACCTCATGACTTCACACCACCTCGTGACCTCACACCACCTCATGACTTCACACCACCTCGTGACCTCACACCACCTCGTGACCTCACACCACCTTGTGACCTCACACCACCTCATGACCTCACACCACCTCATGACCTCACATGACATTGTGACCTCACACCACCTCGTGACCTCACATGACATCGTGACCTCACACGACCTCGTGACCTCACACCACCTCGTGACCTCACACCACCTCATGACCTCACATGACATTGTGACCTCACACCACCTCGTGACCTCACACGACATCGTGACCTCACACGACCTCATGACCTCACACCACCTCGTGACCTCACACCACCTCGTGACCTCACACGACATCGTGACCTCACACGACCTCGTGACCTCACACGACCTCGTGACGTCACACCACCTCGTGACCTCACACCACCTCGTGACCTCACACCACCTCGTGACCTCACACCACCTCGTGACCTCACACCACCTCGTGACCTCACACCACCTCGTGACCTCACACCACCTCGTGACCTCACACGACCTCGTGACCTCACACCACCTCGTGACCTCACACCACCTCGTGACCTCACACGACATCGTGACCTCACACGACCTCGTGACCTCACACCACCTCATGACCTCACATGACATTGTGACCTCACACCACCTCATGACCTCACACCACCTCGTGACCTCACACCACCTCTGACCTCACACCACCTCATGACCTCACATGACATCGTGACCTCACACGACCTTGTGACCTCACACGACCTCATGACCTCACACCACCTCGTGACCTCACACCACCTTGTGACCTCACACGACATCGTGACCTCACACAACCTCGTGACCTCACACCACCTCGTGACCTCACACCACCTCGTGACCTCACACCACCTCGTGACCTCACACGACATCGTGACCTCACACAACCTTGTGACCTCACACCACCTCGTGACCTCACACCACCTCGTGACCTCACACCACCTCGTGACCTCACACGACATCGTGACCTCACACGACCTCGTGACCTCACACCACCTCGTGACCTCACACGACCTCCTGACCTCACACCACCTCGTGACCTCACACCACCTCGTGACCTCACACCACCTCGTGACCTCACACTACCTCGTGACCTCACACGACCTCGTGACCTCACACCACCTCGTGACCTCACACCACCTCGTGACCTCACACCACCTCGTGACCTCACACCACCTTGTGACCTCACACCACCTCGTGACCTCACACCACCTTGTGACCTCACACCACCTCGTGACCTCACACCACCTCGTGACCTCACACCACCTCGTGACCTCACACCACCTCGTGACCTCACACAACCTCGTGACCTCACACCACCTTGTGACCTCACACCAGCTCGTGACCTCACACCACCTCGTGACCTCACACCACCTCGTGACCTCACACCACCTTGTGACCTCACACCACCTCGTGACCTCACACCACCTCGTGACCTCACACCACCTCACAGGACTCACCTGTGTGTGACTCGAGCTACAATCATGAGACTCGTGAGACGACGGCCTTGAGAAGTGTCTTCACTGATCCAACGATCTCCGGATCCATCGTCGGCGGCGTCGATACTAATCACATCATCTCCAGACGATTACTCCAGACTCCTCTCACCAGAGCCTGCATCGGATCATCATCGTAATGTGCAGCGATCGCGCCGCGGGTCGATCCCGAGTCTCCTCAAAGTCACCCTCGCGACCCTGGCGAGCTGGGACACGGAGGCTTCAGAGCCTGGAGTCGTTCTCTGTGGAAACGTTTCCATAAACACTTAACTTTGTGGATCAATAACCAAGATGGACGAGCGACTCACGTTCATCACGACAAATAATCTTTGGATAAAAGGTTTCCGTGCTTCACGAGCGTCTTAACATAAAGTTAATGTCCACGATATGATGAAGGACTTGACCCAGCTCGCCAGGGGTCGACGCGCGGGCGATGGCGGCGTCTGATTCCTTCGCTAAGTGTTTCCATAAGAAGCTGCTGATCTTATCAATGATGAATATTAATGTGTGTGTGAGTTATCTTAGTGTGTTGATGTGTGTACTACTGTGTGTACTACTCTGTGTTATCTTAGTGTGTTGATGTGTGTACTACTGTGTGTACTACTGTGTGTTATCTTAGTGTGTTGATGTGGTGGTCCACCGGGGTGTACTACTGTGTGTTATCTTAGTGTGTTGATGTGTGTACTACTGTGTGTACTACTGTGTGTTATCTTAGTGTGTTGATGTGTGTACTACTGTGTGTACTACTGTGTGTTATCTTAGTGTGTTGATGTGTGTACTACTGTGTGTACTACTGTGTGTTATCTTAGTGTGTTGATGTGTGTACTACTGTGTGTACTACTGTGAGTTATCTTAGTGTGTTGATGTGTGTACTACTGTGTGTACTACTGTGTGTTATCTTAGTGTGTTGATGTGTGTACTACTGTGTGTACTACTGTGTGTTATCTTAGTGTGTTGATGTGTGTACTACTGTGTGTACTACTGTGTGTTATCTTAGTGTGTTGATGTGTGTACTACTGTGTGTACTACTGTGTGTTATCTTAGTGTGTTGATGTGTGTACTACTGTGTGTACTACTGTGTGTTATCTTAGTGTGTTGATGTGTGTACTACTGTGTGTACTACTGTGTGTTATCTTAGTGTGTTGATGTGTGTACTACTGTGTGTACTACTGTGTGTTATCTTAGTGTGTTGATGTGTGTACTACTGTGTGTACTACTGTTTGTTATCTTAGTGTGTTGATGTGTGTACTACTGTGTGTTGATGTGTGTTATCTTAGTGTGTTGATGTGTGTACTACTGTGTGTTGATGTGTGTACTACTGTGTGTTGATGTGTGTTATCTTAGTGTGTTGATGTGTGTACTACTGTGTGTTGATGTGTGTTATCTTAGTGTGTTGATGTGTGTTATCTTAGTGTGTTGATGTGTGTACTACTGTGTGTTGATGTGTGTTATCTTAGTGTGTTGATGTGTGTACTACTGTGTGTTGATGTGTGTTATCTTAGTGTGTTGATGTGTGTACTACTGTGTGTTGATGTGTGTTATCTTAGTGTGTTGATGTGTGTACTAGTGTTTGTACTACTGTGTGTTATCTTAGTGTGTTGATGTGTGTACTACTGTGTGTTGATGTGTGTTATCTTAGTGTGTTGATGTGTGTTGATGTGTGTTATCATAGTGTGTTGATATGTGTACAACTGTGTGTTGATGTGTGTTATCTTGGTGTGTTGATGTGTGTACTACTGTGTGTACTACTGTGTGTTATCTTAGTGTGTTGATGTGTGTACTACTGTGTGTACTACTGTGTGTTATCTTAGTGTGTTGATGTGTGTACTACTGTGTGTACTACTGTGTGTTATCTTAGTGTGTTGATGTGTGTACTACTGTGTGTACTACTGTGTGTTATCTTAGTGTATTGATGTGTGTTATCTTAGTGTGTTGATGTGTGTACTACTGTGTGTTGATGTGTGTTATCTTAGTGTGTTGATGTGTGTTATCTTAGTGTGTTGATGTGTGTACTACTGGTTGTACTACTGTGTGTTATCTTAGTGTGTTTATGTGTGTACTACTGTTTGTTGATGTGTGTTATCTTAGTGTGTTGATGTGTGTTATCTTAGTGTGTTGATGTGTGTACTACTGTGTGTTGATGTGTGTTATCGTAGTGTGTTGATGTGTGTTATCTTAGTGTGTTGATGTGTGTTATCTTAGTGTGTTGATGTGTGTACTGCTGTGTTTTGATGTGTGTTATCTTAGTGTGTTGATGTGTGTACTACTGTGTGTTGATGTGTGTTATCTTAGTGTGTTGATGTGTGTTGATGTGTGTACTACTGTGTGTTGATGTGTGTTATCCTAGTGTGTTGATGTGTGTACTACTGTGTGTTGATGTGTGTTATCTTAGTGTGTTGATGTGTGTACTACTGTGTGTTGATGTGTGTGATCTATCAACAGAGAGATCTATCAACAGAGAGATCTATCAACAGAGATATCTATCAACAGAGATCTATCAACAGAGATATCTATCAACAGAGAGATCTATCAACAGAGATCTATCAACAGAGAGATCTATCAACAGAGATATCTATCAACAGAGAGATCTATCAACAGAGATCTATCAACAGAGATCTATCAACAGAGATCTATCAACAGAGAGATCTATCAACAGAGATCTATCAACAGAGATATCTATCAACAGAGAGATCTATCAACAGATATCTATCAACAGAGAGATCTATCAACAGAGAGATCTATCAACAGAGATCTATCAACAGAGAGATCTATCAACAGATATCTATCAACAGAGAGATCTATCAACAGATAGATCTATCAACAGAGAGATCTATCAACAGAGAGAACTATCAACAGAGAGATCTATCAACAGAGATCTATCACACGGGAGAGAGATCTATCAACAAGAGATCTATCAACAGAGAGATCTATCAACAGAGAGATCTATCAACAGAGAGATCTATCAACAGAGAGATCTATCAACAGAGACAACTATCAACAGAGAGATCTATCAACAGAGATATCTATCAACAGAGATCTATCGACAGAGAGATCTATCAACAGAGATATCTATCAACAGAGATCTATCAACAGAGAGATCTATCAACAGAGATCTATCAACAGAGAGATCTATCAACAGAGATCTATCAACAGAGAGTCTATCCAGCAGAGATCTATCAACAGAGAGATCTATCAACAGAGAGAGAATCTATCAACAGAGAGATCTATCAACAGAGATCTATCAACAGAGAGATCTATCAACAGAGAGATCTATCAACAGAGAGATCTATCAACAGAGATCTATCAACAGAGAGATCTACCAACAGAGAGATCTATCAACAGAGATCTATCAACAGATAGATCTATCAACAGAGATCTATCAACAGAGAGATCTATCAACAGAGATCTATCAACAGATACATCTATCAACAGAGAGATCTATCAACAGAGAGATCTATCAACAGAGATCTATCAACAGAGATCTATCAACAGAGAGATCTATCAACAGAGAGATCTATCAACAGAGATCTATCAACAGAGAGATCTATCAACAGAGAGATCTATCAACAGAGAGATCTATCAACAGAGATCTATCAACAGAGACATCTATCAACAGAGATCTATCAACAGAGAGATCTATCAACAGAGATCTATCAACAGAGAGATCTATCAACAGAGATCTATCAACAGAGAGATCTATCAACAGAGACTAAAGATCTATCAACAGAGAGATCTATCAACAGAGATCTATCAACAGAGATCTATCAACAGAGAGATCTATCAACAGAGAGATCTATCAACAGAGATCTATCAACAGAGAGATCTATCAACAGAGAGATCTATCAACAGAGATCTATCAACAGATACATCTATCAACAGAGAGATCTATCAACAGAGATCTATCAACAGAGAGATCTATCAACAGAGAGATCTATCAACAGAGATCTATCAACAGAGAGACATCTATCAACAGAGAGATCTATCAACAGAGATCTATCAACAGAGATCTATCAACAGAGAGATCTATCAACAGAGAGATCTATCAACAGAGATCTATCAACAGATACATCTATTAACAGAGATATCTATCAACAGAGAGATCTATCAACATAGATCCATCAACAGAGATCTATCAACATAGATCCATCAACAGAGATCTATCAACAGAGATATCTATCAACAGAGATCTATCAACATAGATCTATCAACAGAGATCTATCAACAGAGAGATCTATCAACAGAGATCTATCAACAGATACATCTATTAACAGAGATATCTATCAACAGAGAGATCTATCAACATAGATCCATCAACAGAGATCTATCAACAGAGATATCTATCAACAGAGATCTATCAACATAGATCTATCAACAGAGATCTATCAACAGAGATCTATCAACAGAGATCTATCAACAGAGAGATCTAGCAACAGAGAGATCTATCAACAGAGAGATCTAGCAACACAGAGATCTATCAACAGAGAAGTATCAACAGAGAGATCTATCAACAGAGAGATC
>JACEEU010000865.1:0-25000 GCA_016630915.1 Callionymus lyra | reverse complement strand
CTCATACTTCATACTCATAATTCACTCATATTTAACTCATACTTCATGTTAGTACGTCATACTGATACTTCACTCATACTTCACTCATACTTCACTCATACTTCACTCATACTTCACTCATACTTCCCTCATACTTCATACTCATACTTCACTCATACTTCATACTCATACTTCACTCATACTTAACTCATACTTAACTCATACTTCATACTCATACTTCATACTCATACTTCATACTCATACTTCACTCAAACTTCACTCATACTTCACTCATACTTCACTCATACTTCATACTCATACTTCACTCATACTTCACTAATACTTCACTCATACTTCACTCATACTTCACTCATACTTCACTCATACTTCATACTCATACTTCACTCATACTTCACTCATACTTCACTCATACTTCATACTCATACTTCACTCATACTTCACTCATACTTCATATTAATACTTCATAGTCATACTTAACTGATACTTCACTCATACTTCATTCATACTTCACTCGTACTTCACTCGTACTTCACTCATACTTCACTCATACTTCACTCATACTTCATATTAATACTTCATACTCATACTTAACTCATACTTCACTCATACTTCACTCATACGCCACTCATACTTCACTCAAACTTCACTCATACTTCACTCATACTTCATTCATACTTAATACTCATACTTCACTCATACTTCATACTCATAGATAACTCATACTTCACTCATACTTCATACTTCATACTCATGCTTCACTCATACTTCACTCATAGTTAGCTCATACTTCATATTAATAAGTCATACTGATACTTCACTCATACTTCATATTAATACGTCATACTCATACTTCACTCATACTTCACTCATACTTCACTCATACTTCACTCATACTTCATACTCATACTTCATACTCATACTTCATACTCATACTTCATACTCATACTTCATACTCATACTTCATATTAATACTTCATATTAATACTTCATATTAATACTTCATATTCATACTTCATACTCATACTTCATACTCATACTTCATACTCATACTTCATACTTCATACTTCATACTTCATACTTCATACTTCATACTCATACTTCATACTCATACTTCATACTCATACTTCATACTCATACTTCACTCATACTTCATATTAATACTTCATAGTCATACTTAACTCATGCTTCACTCATACTTCATACTTCATACTTCATACTTCATACTTCATACTTCATACTTCATATTTCATACTCCTACTGTTGTGTATTACATTTGCATGTGTGTGCGTGAGTGTTTGTTTAAGGTTGTGTATGTGTGTGCGTCAGTGTGTGTGTGTGTGAGTGTGTGTAAGTAAGTAAGTAAGTAATTTTTATTTATAGCGCTTTTCCAGACCAGGGTCACAAAGAACTTAAACAATCAAAACAATATTAAAAAAATTACATACTTTAAAGATCAAGATAATACTGAGAACAACACAGGAGTTCCAGAAATTCAAGGAAAAGCCTGAACAAATAGAAACGTCTTAAGATGTTTCTTGAAGGAGTCAGTAGATCATCAAACACACATGTTTCTTGAAGGAGTCAGTAGATCATCAAACACACATGTTTCTTGAAGGAGTCAGTAGATCATCAAACACAGATGTTTCTTGAAGGAGTCAGTAGATCATCAAACACACATGTTTCTTGAAGGAGTCAGTAGATCATCAAACACAGATGTTTCTTGAAGGAGTCAGTAGATCATCAAACACATGTTTCTTGAAGGAGTCAGTAGATCATCAAACACACATGTTTCTTGAAGGAGTCAGTAGATCATCAAACACACATGTTTCTTGAAGGAGTCAGTTAAGATCATCAAACACACATGTTTCTTGAAGGAGTCAGTAGATCATCAAACACAGATGTTTCTTAAAGGAGTCAGTAGATCATCAAACACAGATGTTTCTTGAAGGAGTCAGTAGATCATCAAACACAGATGTTTCTTGAAGGAGTCAGTAGATCATCAAACACAGATGTTTCTTGAAGGAGTCAGTAGATCATCAAACACAGATGTTTCTTGAAGGAGTCAGTAGATCATCAAACACAGATGTTTCTTGAAGGAGTCAGTAGATCATCAAACACAGATGTTTCTTGAAGGAGTCAGTAGATCATCAAACACAGATGTTTCTTGAAGGAGTCAGTAGATCATCAAACACAGATGTTTCTTGAAGGAGTCAGTAGATCATCAAACACACATGTTTCTTGAAGGAGTCAGTAGATCATCAAACACAGATGTTTCTTGAAGGAGTCAGTAGATCATCAAACACAGATGTTTCTTAAAGGAGTCAGTAGATCATCAAACACAGATGTTTCTTGAAGGAGTCAGTAGATCATCAAACACAGAGATGTTTCTTGAAGGAGTCAGTAGATCATCAAACACAGATGTTTCTTGAAGGAGTCAGTAGATCATCAAACACAGATGTTTCTTGAAGGAGTCAGTAGATCATCAAACACAGATGTTTCTTGAAGGAGTCAGTAGATCATCAAACACAGATGTTTCTTGAAGGGAGTCAGTAGATCATCAAACACAGATGTTTCTTGAAGGAGTCAGTAGATCATCAAACACACATGTTTCTTGAAGGAGTCAGTAGATCATCAAACACAGATGTTTCTTGAAGGAGTCAGTAGATCATCAAACACAGATGTTTCTTGAAGGAGTCAGTAGATCATCAAACACAGAGATGGTTCCAAAGCTTAGGAGCAACAGTCTGGAAGGATTTCTCTCCTCTGGTCCTGAAGTTCAGGAACCATCAGTAGATTCTGATCCACAGACCTCAGAGCCCGAGCTGGGGTGTAAGGCTGGATCAGATCATGAAGGTCTGACCATGAATAGCTCTGAAAGTAAGAACCAGAATTTTAAAGTTGATCCTGAAAGAAACTGGCAGCCAGTGAAGAGTTTGAAGGAGAAATGTGAGTTCTTCTACTAGAGCGGCTCAGAGTTCTGAATCAACTGCAGACGAGACGATCCTTCTTGTTAAGACATGAAAACAAACTGTTACAATAGTCACACACACACACACACACACACACACACACACACACATATACTCTCACACACACACACACACACACACACACTCCACACACACACACACACACACACACACACACACACACACACACACACACACATATACTCACACACACACACACTCACACACACACACACACACTCACACACACACACACACACACTCACACACACACACTCACACACACACACACACACACATATACTCACACACACACACACCACTCACACACTCACACACACACACACACACTCACACACACACACACACACACACACACACACACTCACACACACACACACACACACACACACACACACACATCAGAGGCTGCTCCGTCACTGGAGTTCATGCGAGGCCTCAAGAGGCTCCGCCCCCTTGTGTTGTTAAGTGTGTGTCGTAAATATGTCGTCTGGCATTCTTGCTTTTATTGATCTGATCATTAAATGTTCATCACGAGAGCAGAGTTACTGTTGCTGCTGCTGCTGGTCATAATGTTTTACTGCCTTCGTGTACGATCACAACAATGATGTCATCGCCACAGCTCGCCTGCACAACACACCTGAGCTGCTCAATGGTTTTGTAGCCATTAGTGCAGAGGTTACGAAGAGAGCTCCACTGACGTTCAACACTGGTTCTCTCTTGTGGACTCTCTGTTTTACTCTGGAGGACTCTCTGTTGGACTCTCTGTTGGACTCTGTTTTACTCTGTTGGACTCTCTGTTGGACTCTCTGTTGGACTCTCTGTTGGACTCTGTTTTACTCTGTAGGACTCTCTGTTGGACTCTCTGTTGGACTCTGTTTTACTCTGAAGGACTCTCTGTTGGACTCTGATTTACTCTGTTGGACTCTCTGAAGGACTCTCTGTTGGACTCTCTGTTGGACTCTCTGTTGGACTCTCTGTTGCACTCTCTGTTGGACTCTGTTTTACTCTGTTGGACTCTCTGAAGGACTCTCTGTTGGACTCTGTTTTACTCTGTTGGACTCTCTGAAGGACTCTCTGTTGGACTCTGTTTTACTCTGTTGGACTCTCTGAAGGACTCTCTGTTGGACTCTGTTTTACTCTGTTGGACTCTCTGAAGGACTCTCTGTTTTACCCTGTTGGACTCTCTGAAGGACTCTCTGAAGGACTCTCTGAAGGACTCTCTGTTTTACTCTGTTGGACTCTCTGAAGGACTCTCTGAAGGACTCTCTGTTTTACTCTGTTGGACTCTCTGAAGGACTCTCTGCTGGACTCTGTTTTACTCTGTTGGACTCTCTGAAGGACTCTCTGAAGGACTCTCTGTTTTACCCTGTTGGACTCTCTGAAGGACTCTCTGTTGGACTCTGTTTTACTCTGTTGGACTCTCTGAAGGACTCTCTGTTGGACTCTGTTTTACTCTGTTGGACTCTCTGAAGGACTCTCTGAAGGACTCTCTGTTTTACTCTGTTGGACTCTCTGAAGGACTCTCTGTTGGACTCTGTTTTACTCTGTTGGACTCTCTGAAGGACTCTCTGTTGGACTCTGTTGGACTCTCTGAAGGACTCTCTGTTTTACTCTGTTGGACTCTCTGAAGGACTCTCTGTTGGACTCTCTGTTTTACTCTGTTGGACTCTCTGGAGGAGACTCTCTGAGGGACCTGTTGGACTCTCTGAAGGACTCTCTGTTGGACTCTCTGTTTTACCTGTTGGACTCTCTGAAAGACCTCTGTTGGACTCTCTGTTGGACTCTCTGGAGGACTCTCTGTTGGACTCTGTTGGACTCTCTGAAGGACTCTCTGTTGGACTCTCAGTTTTACTCTGTTGGACTCTCTGAAGGACTCTCTGTTGGACTCTGTTTTACTCTGTTGGACTCTCTGAAGGACTCTCTGTTGGACTCTCTGTTTTACTCTGTTGGACTCTCTGAAGGACTCTCTGTTGGACTCTCTGTTTTACTCTGTTGGACTCTCTGAAGGACTCTCTGTTTTACTCTGTTGGACTCTCTGAAGGACTCTCTGTTGGACTCTGTTTTTACTCTGTTGGACTCTCTGAAGGACTCTCTGTTGGACTCTCTGTTTTACTCTTGTTGGACTCTCTGAAGGACTCTCTGTTTACTCTGTTGGACTCTCTGAAGGACTCTCTGTTGGGACTCTGTTTTACTCTGTTGGACTCTCTGAAGGACTCTCTGTTGGACTCTCTGTTTTACTCTGTTGGACTCTCTGAAGGACTCTCTGTTGGACTCTGTTTTACTCTGTTGGACTCTCTGAAGGACTCTCTGTTGGACTCTCTGTTTTACTCTGTTGGACTCTCTGGAGGACTCTCTGTTGGACTCTCTGTTTTACTCTGTTGGACTCTCTGAAGGACTCTCTGTTGGACTCTCTGTTTTACTCTGTTGGACTCTCTGAAGGACTCTCTGTTGGACTCTCTGTTTTACTCTGTTGGACTCTCTGAAGGACTCTCTGTTGGACTCTGTTTTACTTGTTGGACCCTGAAGGACTCTCTGTTGGACTCTCTGTTTTACTCTGTTGGACTCTCTGAAGGACTCTCTGTTGGACTCTCTGTTTTACTCTGTTGGACTCTCTGAAGGACTCTCTGTTGGACTCTGTTTTACTCTGTTGGACTCTCTGAAGGACTCTCTGTTGGACTCTGTTTTACTCTGTTGGACTCTCTGAAGGACTCTCTGATCTGTTACTCTTGGACTCTGTTTTACTCTGTTGGACTCTCTGAAGGACTCTCTGTTGTTGGACTCTCTGTTTTACTCTGTTGGACTCTCTGAAGGACTCTCTGTAGGACTCTCTGTTTTACTCTGTTGGACTCTCTGGAGGACTCTCTTGTTGGACTCTCTGTTTTACTCTGTTGACTCTCTGGACTCTCTGGACTCTCTGTTGGACTCTCTGTTTTACTCTGTTGGACTCTCTGAAGTTTTACTCTGTTGGACTCTCTGGAGGACTCTCTGTTGGACTCTGTTTTACTCTGTTGGACTCTCTGAAGGACTCTCTGTTGGACTCTCTGTTTTACTCTGTTGGACTCTCTGAAGGACTCTCTGTTGGACTCTCTGTTTTACTCTGTTGGACTCTCTGAAGGACTCTCTGTTTTACTCTGTTGGACTCTCTGAAGGACTCTCTGTTGGACTCTCTGTTTTACTCTGTTGGACTCTCTGGAGGACTCTCTGTTGGACTCTCTGTTTTACTCTGTTGGACTCTCTGGAGGACTCTCTGTTGGACTCTGTTTTACTCTGTTGGACTCTCTGAAGGACTCTCTGTTGGACTCTCTGTTTTACTCTGTTGGACTCTCTGAAGGACTCTCTGTTGGACTCTCTGTTTTACTCTGTTGGACTCTCTGAAGGACTCTCTGTTGGACTCTCAGTTTTACTCTGTTGGACTCTCTGGAGGACTCTCTGTTGGACTCTGTTTTACTCTGTTGGACTCTCTGAAGGACTCTCTGTTGGACTCTCTGTTTTACTCTGTTGGACTCTCTGGAGGACTCTCTGTTGGACTCTCTGTTTTACTCTGTTGGACTCTCTGAAGGACTCTCTGTTGGACTCTCTGTTTTACTCTGTTGGACTCTCTGAAGGACTCTCTGTTGGACTCTCAGTTTTACTCTGTTGGACTCTCTGGAGGACTCTCTGGAGGACTCTCTGGAGGACTCTCTGTTGGACTCTGTTGGACTCTCTGAAGGACTCTCTGTTGGACTCTCTGAAGGACTCTCTGTTGGACTCTAGTTTTACTCTCTGGAGGACTCTCTGGAGGACTCTCTGTTGGACTCTGTTGGACTCTCTGAAGGACTCTCTGTTGGACTCTCTGTTTTACTCTGTTGGACTCTCTGGAGGACTCTCTGGATGTAACAGTCCTGGTCTCCCTCCACGCGTGTGGGACTCGTGGTCCTGGAGGCTCCTCACACTGATAGACGTGTAAAGGTCGTCCCAGTAAAAGGCTGTTAACCCAGAACGAGGCTCCCTGGTGGAACATCAAGCTGCTCATTAGTGGTGAACGATACAGTGAAGGTCTGTGTTGGAGGAGGAGGAGGAGGAGGAGGAGGAGGAGGAGGAGAGGAGGAGGCGCGACTCATGCTGAAACATTAAGAAGGAGTGATGGACGCGAGAGAGAGAAGACAGTTGAGGGAGGAGAAGAGAGAAGATGAAACACTGGAGTGAAAAGGTCAACAAGTTTTTAAGTTCACGCCTGGAAGAAAACTTTGAAGAGAATTAAGAGAAGATTCATTAGTGAATACAAATGTTTCAGCGACTGTTGCTGCTGCTGATCATGTGACCTGTGACATCACACCTGACCTTTGAGTCATGACACTGTTGCTGATCATGTGACCTGTGACATCACACCTGACCTTGAGTCATGACACTGTTGCTGATCATGTGACCTGTGACATCACACCTGACCTTGAGTCATGACACTGTTGCTGATCATGTGACCTGTGACATCACACCTGACCTTGAGTCATGACACTGTTGCTGATCATGTGACCTGTGACATCACACCTGACCTTTGAGTCATGACACTGTTGCTGATCATGTGACCTGTGACATCACACCTGACCTTTGAGTCATGACACTGTTGCTGATCATGTGACCTGTGACATCACACCTGACCTTGAGTCATGACACTGTTGCTGATCATGTGACCTGTGACATCACACCTGACCTTGAGTCATGACACTGTTGCTGATCATGTGACCTGTGACATCACACCTGACCTTGAGTCATGACACTGTTGCTGATCATGTGACCTGTGACATCACACCTGACCTTGAGTCATGACACTGTTGCTGATCATGTGACCTGTGACATCACACCTGACCTTGAGTCATGACACTGTTGCTGATCATGTGACCTGTGACATCACACCTGACCTTTGAGTCATGACACTGCTGCTGATCATGTGACCTGTGACATCACACCTGACCTTTGAGTCATGACACTGCTGCTGATCATGTGACCTGTGACATCACACCTGACCTTGAGTCATGACACTGTTGCTGATCATGTGACCTGTGACATCACATGATCAAACCTGAACGTCACTCTCTTGAGCAGCTCACTCTCTTCTAAAGCGCTATATAAATAAATATTACTTACTTACTTACTTATGTCACATCACTCACTCTTATGTCACATCACTCACTCTTATGTCACATCACTCACTCTTATGTCACATCACTCACCCTTATGTCACATCACTCTTATGTCACATCACTCACTCTTATGTCACATCACTCACTCTTATGTCAAATCACTCACTCTTATGTCACATCACTCACTCTTATGTCACATCACCCTTATGTCACATCACTCTTATGTCACATCACTCACTCTTATGTCAAATCACTCACTCTTATGTCACATCACTCACTCTTATGTCACTCCACTCACTCTTATGTCACATCACCCTTATGTCACATCACTCTTATGTCACATCACTCACTCTTATGTCAAATCACTCACTCTTATGTCACATCACTCACTCTTATGTCACATCACTCACTCTTATGTCACATCACTCACTCTTATGTCACATCACTCACTCTTATGTCACATCACTCACTCTTATGTCACATCACTCACTCTTATGTCACATCACTCACTCTTATGTCACATCACTCACTCTTATGTCACATCACTCACTCTTATGTCACATCACTCACTCTTATGTCACATCATCACTCTTATGTCACATCACTCACTCTTATGTCACATCACTCACTCTTATGTCACATCACTCACTCTTATGTCACATCACTCACTCTTATGTCACATCATCACTATTATGTCACATCACTCACTCTTATGTCACATCACTCACTCTTATGTGACATCACTCACTCTTATGTGACATCATCACTCTTATGTCACATCACTCACTCTTAAGTCACACCACTCACTCTTATGTCACATCACTCACTCTTATTTCACTCCACTCACTCTTATGTCACATCACTCACTCTTATGTCACATCACTCTTATGTCACTCCACTCACTCTTATGTCACATCACCCTTATGTCACATCACTCTTATGTCACACCACTCCCTCTTATTTCACTCTTATTTCACTCCACTCACTCTTATGTCACATCACTCACTCTTATGTCACATCATCACTCTTATGTCACATCATCACTCTTATCTCACATCACTCACTCTTATGTCACTCCACTCACTCTTATGTCACATCACCCTTATGTCACATCACTCTTATGTCACTCCACTCACTCTTATGTCACATCACCCTTATGTCACATCACTCTTATGTCACACCACTCACTCTTATTTCACTCTTATTTCACTCAACTCACTCTTATGTCACATCACTCACGCTTATGTCACATCATCACTCTTATCTCACATCACTCACTCTTATGTCACATCACTCACTCTTATGTCACATCATCACTCTTATGTCACATCACTCTATCTTATTTCACTCCACTCACTCTTATTTCACTCCACTCACTCTTATGTCACATCACTCACTCTTATGTCACATCACTCTTATGTCACTCCACTCACTCTTATGTCACATCACTCACTCTTATGTCACATCACTCACTCTTATGTCACATCACTCACTCTTATGTCACATCACTCACTCTTATGTCACATCATCACTCTTATGTCACATCACTCACTCTTATGTCACATCACTCACTCTTATGTCACATAATCACTCTTATGTCACATCACTCTATCTTATTTCACTCCACTCACTCTTATTTCACTCCACTCACTCTTATGTCACATCACTCACTCTTATGTCACATCACTCACTCTTATGTCACATCACTCACTCTTATGTCACATCACTCACTCTTATGTCACATCACTCACTCTTATGTCACATCACTCATCTTATGTCACATCACTCACTCTTATGTCACATCATCACTCTTATGTCACATCACTCACTCTTATGTCACATCACTCACTCTTATGTCACATCACTCACTCTTATGTCACATCACTCACTCTTATGTCACATCACTCACTCTTATGTCACATCACTCACTCTTATGTCACATCACTCACTCTTATGTCACATCACTCACTCTTATGTCACATCATCACTTTATGTCACATCACTCACTCTTATGTCACATCACTCACTCTTATGTCACATCACTCACTCTTATGTGACATCACTCACTCTTATGTGACATCATCACTCTTATGTCACATCACTCACTCTTAAGTCACACCACTCACTCTTATGTCACATCACTCACTCTTATTTCACTCCACTCACTCTTATGTCATACATCACTCTTATGTCACATCACTCTTATGTCACTCCACTCACTCTTATGTCACATCACCCTTATGTCACATCACTCTTATGTCACACCACTCCCTCTTATTTCACTCTTATTTCACTCCACTCACTCTTATGTCACATCACTCACTCTTATGTCACATCATCACTCTTATGTCACATCATCACTCTTATCTCACATCACTCACTCTTATGTCACTCCACTCACTCTTATGTCACATCACTCACTTATGTCACATCACTCTTATGTCACTCCACTCACTCTTATGTCACATCACCCTTATGTCACATCACTCTTATGTCACACCACTCACTCTTATTTCACTCTTATTTCACTCCACTCACTCTTATGTCACATCACTCACTCTTATGTCACATCACTCACTCTTATGTCACATCATCACTCTTATGTCACATCACTCTATCTTGTTATTTCACTCCACTCACTCTTATTTCACTCCACTCACTCTTATGTCACATCACTCACTCTTATGTCACATCACTCTTATGTCACTCCACTCACTCTTATGTCACATCACTCACTCTTATGTCACATCATCACTCTTATGTCACATCACTCACTCTTATGTCACATCACTCACTCTTATGTCACATCATCACTCTTATGTCACATCACTCACTCTTATGTCACATCACTCACTCTTATGTCACATAATCACTCTTATGTCACATCACTCTATCTTATTTCACTCCACTCACTCTTATTTCACTCCACTCACTCTTATGTCACATCACTCACTCTTATGTCACATCACTCTTATGTCACTCCACTCACTCTTATGTCACATCACCCTTATGTCACATCACTCTTATGTCACATCACTCACTCTTATTTCACTCCACTCACTCTTATGTCACATCACTCACTCTTATGTCACATCATCACTCTTATGTCACATCACTCACTCTTATGTCACATCACTTACTCTTATGTCACATCATCACTCTTATGTCACATCACACTATCTTATTTCACTCCACTCACTCTTATTTCACTCCACTCACTCTTATGTCACATCACTCACTCTTATGTCACATCACTCTTATGTCACATCACTCTTATGTCACATCACTCACTCTTATTTCACTCCACTCACTCTTATGTCACATCACTCACTCTTATGTCACATCATCACTCTTATGTCACATCACTCGCTCTTATTTCACTCCACTCACTCTTATGTCACATCACTTACTCTTATGTCACATCACTCTTATGTCACATCACTCTTATGTCACATCACTCACTCTTATTTCACTCCACTCACTCTTATGTCACATCACTCACTCTTATGTCACATCACTCTTATGTCACATCACTCTTATGTCACATCACTCACTCTTATTTCACTCCACTCACTCTTATGTCACTCCACTCACTCTTATGTCACATCACCCTTATGTCACATCACTCTTATGTCACATCACTCACTCTTATTTCACTCCACTCACTCTTATGTCACATCACTCACTCTTATGTCACATCATCACTCTTATGTCACATCACTCACTCTTATGTCACATCACTCACTCTTATGTCACATCATCACTCTTATGTCACATCACTCACTCTTATGTCACGTCACTCACTCCTATGTCACATCACTCACTCTTATGTCACATCACTCACTCTTATTTCACCCCACTCACTCTTATGTCACATCACTCACTCTTATTTCACTCCACTCACTCTTATGTGACATCACTCACTCTTATTTCACTCCACTCACTCTTATGTCACATGACTCACTGTTATGTCACATCACTCTTATGTCACTCCACTCACTCTTATGTCACATCACTCTTATGTCACTCCATTCACTCTTATGTCACATCACTCTAGTGTCACAACACTCTTATGTCACTCCACTCACTCTTATGTCACATCACTCTTATGTCACATCACTCACTCTTATGTCACATCACTCACTCTTATGTCACATCACTCTTATGTCACATCACTCTTATGTCACATCACTCACTCTTATGTCACATCACTCACTCTTATTTCACTCCACTCACTCTTATGTGACATCACTCACTCTTATTTCACTCCACTCACTCTTATGTCACTCCACTCACTCTTATGCCACATCAGTCACTCTTATTTCACTCCACTCCACTCACTCTAATTTCACTCCACTCACTCCTATGTCACATCACTCACTCTTATGTCACATCACTCACTCTTATGTCACATCATCACTCTTATGTGACATCACTCACTCTTATGTGACATCATCACTCTTATGTCACATCACTCACTCTTAAGTCACACCACTCACTCTTATGTCACATCACTCACTCTTATTTCACTCCACTCACTCTTATGTCACATCACTCACTCTTATGTCACATCACTCTTATGTCACTCCACTCACTCTTATGTCACATCACCCTTATGTCACATCACTCTTATGTCACACCACTCCCTCTTATTTCACTCTTATTTCACTCCACTCACTCTTATGTCACATCACTCACTCTTATGTCACATCATCACTCTTATGTCACATCATCACTCTTATCTCACATCACTCACTCTTATGTCACTCCACTCACTCTTATGTCACATCACCCTTATGTCACATCACTCTTATGTCACTCCACTCACTCTTATGTCACATCACCCTTATGTCACATCACTCTTATGTCACACCACTCACTCTTATTTCACTCTTATTTCACTCCACTCACTCTTATGTCACATCACTCACTCTTATGTCACATCATCACTCTTATCTCACATCACTCACTCTTATGTCACATCACTCACTCTTATGTCACATCATCACTCTTATGTCACATCACTCTATCTTATTTCACTCCACTCACTCTTATTTCACTCCACTCACTCTTATGTCACATCACTCACTCTTATGTCACATCACTCTTATGTCACTTCCACTCCACTCTTATGTCACATCACTCACTCTTATGTCACATCATCACTCTTATGTCACATCACTCACTCTTATGTCACATCACTCACTCTTATGTCACATCACTAATCTTATGTCACATCACTCACTCTTATGTCACATCACTCACTCTTATGTCACATCATATCACTCTTATGTCACATCACTCACTCTTATCTTGTTCACATCCACTCACTCTATTTCACTCCACTCACTCTTATGTCACATCACTCACTCTTATGTCACATCACTCACTCACTCTTATGTCACATCACTCACTCGTTATGTCACATCACTCACTCACTTATGTCACATCACTCACTCTTATGTCACATCACTCACTCTTATGTCACATCACTCACTCTTATGTCACATCACTCACTCTTATGTCACATCACTCACTCTTATGTCACATCACTCCACTCTTATGTCACATCCACTCACTCTTATGTCACATCACTCACTCTTATGTCACATCACTCACTCTTATGTCACATCACTTCACTCTTATGTCACATCACTCACTCTTATGTCACATCATCACTCTTATGTCACATCACTCACTCTTATGTCACATCACTCACTCTTATGTCACATCACTCACTCTTATGTCACATCATCACTCTTATGTGACATCACTCACTCTTATGTGACATCATCACTCTTATGTCACATCACTCACTCTTAAGTCACACCACTCACTCTTATGTCACATCACTCACTCTTATTTTCACTCCACTCACTCTTATGTCACATCACTCACTCTTATGTCACATCACTCTTATGTCACTCCACTCACTCTTATGTCACATCACCCTTATGTCACATCACTCTTATGTCACACCACTCCCTCTTATTTCACTCTTATTTCCACTCTCACTCCTTATGTCACATCACTCCACTCTTATGTCACATCATCACTCTTATGTCACATCATCACTCTTATCTCACATCACTTCACTCTTATGTCACTTCACTTCACTCTTATGTCACATCATCCCTTATGTCACATCACTCTTATGTCACTCCACTCACTCTTATGTCACATCACCCTTATGTCACATCACTCTTATGTCACACCACTCACTCTTATTTCACTCTTATTTCACTCCACTCACTCTTATGTCACATCACTCACTCTTATGTCACATCATCACTCTTATGTCACATCACTCCACTCTTATGTCACATCACTCACTCTTATGTCACATCATCACTCTTATGTCACATCACTCTATCTTATTTCACTCCACTCACTCTTATTTCACTCCACTCACTCTTATGTCACATCACTCACTCTTATGTCCACATCACTCTCTTATGTCACATCACTCACTCTTATGTCACATCACTCACTCTTATGTCACATCATCACTCTTATGTCACATCACTCACTCTTATGTCACATCACTCACTCTTATGTCACATCATCACTCTTATGTCACATCACTCACTCTTATGTCACATCACTCACTCTTATGTCACATAATCACTCTTATGTCACATCACTTCTATCTTATTTCACATCCACTCACTCTTATTTCACTCCACTCACTCTTATGTCACATCACTCACTCTTATGTCACATCACTCTTATGTCACTCCACTCACTCTTATGTCACATCACCCTTATGTCACATCACTCTTATGTCACATCACTCACTCTTATTTCACTCCACTCACTCTTATGTCACATCACTCACTCTTATGTCACATCATCACTCTTATGTCACATCACTCACTTTATGTCACATCACTTACTCTTATGTCACATCACTCACTCTTATGTCACATCACTCTATCTTATTTCACTCCACTCACTCTTATTTCACTCCACTCACTCTTATGTCACATCACTCACTCTTATGTCACATCACTCTTATGTCACTCCACTCACTCTTATGTCACATCACCCTTATGTCACATCACTCTTATGTCACATCACTCACTCTTATTTCACTCCACTCACTCTTATGTCACATCACTCACTCTTATGTCACATCATCACTCTTATGTCACATCACTCACTCTTATGTCACATCACTCACTCTTATGTCACATCATCACTCTTATGTCACATCACTCACTCTTATGTCACGTCACTCACTCCTATGTCACATCACTCACTCTTATGTCACATCACTCACTCTTATTTCACCCCACTCACTCTTATGTCACATCACTCACTCTTATTTCACTCCACTCACTCTTATGTGACATCACTCACTCTTATTTCACTCCACTCACTCTTATGTCACATGACTCACTGTTATGTCACATCACTCTTATGTCACTCCACTCACTCTTATGTCACATCACTCTTATGTCACTCCATTCACTCTTATGTCACATCACTCTAGTGTCACAACACTCTTATGTCACTCCACTCACTCTTATGTCACATCACTCTTATGTCACATCACTCACTCTTATGTCACATCACTCACTCTTATGTCACATCACTCTTATGTCACATCACTCTTATGTCACATCACTCACTCTTATGTCACATCACTCACTCTTATTTCACTCCACTCACTCTTATGTGACATCACTCACTCTTATTTCACTCCACTCACTCTTATGTCACTCCACTCACTCTTATGCCACATCAGTCACTCTTATTTCACTCCACTCCACTCACTCTAATTTCACTCCACTCACTCCTATGTCACATCACTCACTCTTATGTCACATCACTCACTCTTATGTCACATCACTCACTCTTATGTCACATCACTCACTCTTATGTCACATCATCACTCTTATGTGACATCACTCACTCTTATGTCACATCACTCACTCTTATGTCACATCACTCACTCTTATGTCACATCACTCACTGTTATGTCACATCACTCACTCTTATTTCACTTCACTCACTCTTATGTCACATCACTCACTCTTATTTCACTCCACTCACTCTTATGTGACATCACTCACTCTTATTTCACTCCACTCACTCTTATGACACATCACTCACTCTTATGTCACATTACTCTTATGTCACTCCTTTCACTCTTATGTCACTCCACTCACTCTTATGTCACATCACTCTTATGTCACATCACTCTTATGTCACATCACTCACTCTTATTTCACTCCACTCACTCTTATGTGACATCACTCACTCTTATTTCACTCCACTCACTCTTATGACACATCACTCACTCTTATGTCACATTACTCTTATGTCACTCCTTTCACTCTTATGTCACATCACTCACTCTTATGTCACATCACTCACTCTTATGTCACATCACTCTTATGTCACATCACTCACTCTTATGTCACATTACTCTTATGTCACTCCATTCACTCTTATGTCACATCACTCACTCTTATGTCACATCACTCACTCTTATGTCACATCACTCTTATGTCACATCACTCACTCTTATTTCACTCCATTCACTCTTATGTCACATCACTCACTCTTATTTCACTCCACTCACTCTTATGTGACATCACTCACTCTTATTTCACTCCACTCACTCTTATGTCACATCACTCACTCTTATTTCACTCCATTCACTCTTATGTCACATCACTCTTATGTCACATCACTCACTCTTATGTCACATCACTCTTATGTCACATCACTCACTCTTATGTGACATCACTCTTTTGTCACATCACTCACTCTTATGTCACTCCATTCACTCTTATGTCACATCACTCTTATGTCACATCACTCACTCTTATGTCACATCACTCTTATGTCACTCCACTCACTCTTATGTCACATCACTCTTATGTCACATCACTCACTCTTATGTCACATCACTCTTATGTCACATCACTCTTATGTCACATCACTCTTATGTCACATCACTCTTATGTCACATCACTCTTATGTCACTCCACTCACTCTTATGTCACATCACTCTTATGTCACATCACTCTTATGTCACTCCACTCACTCTTATGTCACATCACTCTTATGTCACATCACTCACTCTTATGTCACATCACTCTTATGTCACATCACTCTTATGTCACATCACTCTTATGTCACATCACTCTTATGTGACATCACTCTTATGTCACATCACTCTTTTGTCACTCCACTCACTCTTATTTCACTCCACTCACTCTTATGTGACATCACTCTTTTGTCACATCACTCACTCTTATGTCACTCCATTCACTCTTATGTCACATCACTCTTATGTCACATCACTCTTATGTCACATCACTCACTCTTATGTCACATCACTCTTATGTCACATCACTCTTATGTCACATCACTCTTATGTCACATCACTCTTATGTCACATCACTCTTTTGTCACATCACTCTTTTGTCACTCCACTCACTCTTATGTCACATCACTCTTATATCACATCACTCTTATGTCACTCCACTCACTCTTATGTCACATCAATTTCTTCTACACACTATAAAACCATATAGACATACTTGAAACTGCTCTAAACTGGTTTAAACAGACAGAAACATTATGACCACCTTCTCATAAACACACACTAAGGTCAGCTATGGTGTCCCTCAAGGCTCGGTTCTTGGTCCAATCCATGTCGCTGTGATTGTCTCGTCGTCAACTTCAAGCGTGTCTTCAGACACTTGTTCTTTGACACTGTAAATAAAGTTGGATTGAATCACCTGTCACTCAAGAAGTCAGTCCACAGGTCAGTTAGGCTCCGCCCACTGGTGCCTGAGATGACGGACAGGTGAGACTTCTGGCTCTAGTTCTGAGGAGGTTCCTCTGCTGGAGTGATGTTCTTCAGTGTCTCCTTGAGTGTGTTTGGACGAGACGCTCGCTGATGTCATCTTTGGCATTTTTCCTTTTCCCCTCTTTCCTCGTCGCCCCCATGATGTCTCCAGGCAAATATGAAGGGACCCCCCCCCCCCAGGACGGGTGTTAATTTACGACGGCGGGACAGAGATCTGGAGGTGTGATGGAGGGAGGAACTAATTGAATTAAACGAGGAGAGAGAGGGCGAGCGAGGTAAGTGGAGAGAGAGAGAGAGAAGAAAACAAAAAGATGTGCATCGAAGGACGAGTTTCATCAATGACTCAGATCTACCCGGCGACAGCGGCTCCTGGAAACAACTCTTTCATTGGATCCATGCAGTCGCCGACGGCAACGCTCGCTTGTTGCTGTGGATCTGTGGCCGGGGTCCGGGGTCACGGGGTCACGGGGTCACGGGGTCACGGCACCTGTTGACGTTGAAAAGGCCTCAAAGTTCTGTTAACAACAAACACACAAACATACAAACATCTGAAAGACAACTGATGACACCTGTCAATCAACCTTGACACTTCTTGTTGGTGTATGAGTGTGTGTGTGTGTGTGTATAAGTGTGTGTGTGTGTGTATATATATAAAGTGAGTATTTATAAAGTGAGTATATATAAAGTGAGTATATATAAAGTTAATTTATAAAGTGAGTATTTATAAAGTGAGTATTTATAAAGTGAGTATTGATAAAGTGAGTATTTATAAAGTGAGTATATATAAAGTGAGTATATATAAAGTTAATTTATAAAGTGAGTATTTATAAAGTGAGTATTTATAAAGTGAGGTATTTATAAAAGTGAGTATATATAAAGTGAGTATATATAAAGTTAATTTATAAAGTGAGTATTTATAAAGTGAGTATATATAAAGTGAGTATTTATATTGATAATTTATAAAGTGAGTATTTATAAAGTGAGTAATTATAAAGTGAGTATATATAAAGTGAGTATTTATATTGATAATTTATAAAGTGAGTATTTATAAAGTGAGTAATTATAAAGTGAGTATTTATAAAGTGAGTAATTATAAAGTGAGTATTGATAAAGTTAGTTTTTATAAAGTGAGAATATATAAAGTGAGTATTTATAAAGTTAATTTATAAAGTAAGTATTTATAAAGTGAATATATATAAATTGAGTATTTATAAAGTGAGTATTGATAAAGTTAGTTTTTATAAAGTGAGAATATATAAAGTGACTATTTATAAAGTTAATTTATAAAGTGAGTATAAAGTGAGTATTTATAAAGTGACTATATATAAAGCGAGTATTTATATATTGAGTATTTATAAAGTTAGTTTTTATGAAGTGAGTATATATAAAGTGAGTATTTATAAAGTTAATATATAAAGTGAGTATTTATAAAGTGAGTATTGATAAAGTTAATTTATAAAGTGAGTATTTATAAAGTGATTATTTATAAAGTGAGTATATATAAAGTGAATATTTATAAAGTGAGTATTTATAACGTGAGTATATATAAAGTGAGTATTTATAAAGTGATTATTTATAAAGTGAGTTTATTTCAAGTGAGTATTTATAAAGTTAATTTATAAAGTGAGTATGTATAGAGTATATATAGTGAGTATTTATAAAGTCAGTATATATAAAGTCAGTATTTATAAAGTTAATTTATAAAGTGAGTATTTATAAAGAGAGAATTTATAAAGTCAGTATTTATAAAGTCAGTATTTATAAAGTTAATTTATAAAGTGAGTATTTATAAAGTGAGTATTTATAAAGTGAGTATATATAAAGTGAGTGAGTATATATAAAGTGAGTATATATAAAGTGAGTATTTATAAAGTGATTATTTATAAAGTGAGTATATATAAAGTGAGTATATATAAAGTGAGTGAGTATATATAAAGTGAGTATATATAAAGTGAGTATTTATAAAGTGAGTATATATAAAGTGAGTATTTATAAAGTGAGTATATATAAAGTGAGTATTTATAAAGAGAGTATATATAAAGTGAGTATTTATAAAGTGAGTATTTATAAAGTGAGTATTTATAAAGAGAGTATTTATAAAGTGAGTATATATAAAGTGAGTATTTATAAAGTTAATTTAAAAGTGAGTATTTATAAAGTGAGTATATATAAAGTGAGTATATATAAAGTGAGTATATATAAAGTGAGTATTTATAAAGTTAATTTATAAAGTGAGTATATATAAAGTGAGTATTTATAAAGTGAGTATATATGAAGTGAGTATTATAAAGTGAGTGAGTATATATAAAGTGAGTATATATAAAGTGAGTATTTATAAAGTGATTATTTATAAAGTGAGTATTTATAAAGTGAGTATATATAAAGTGAGTATATATAAAGTGAGTGAGTATATATAAAGTGAGTATATATAAAGTGAGTATATATAAAGTGAGAATATATAATGAGTATTTATAAAATTTAATTTATAAAGTGAGTATATATAAAGTGAGTATATATAAAGTGAGAATATATAAAGTGAGTATTTATAAAGTTAATTTAAAAAGTGAGTATATATAAAGTGAGTATATATAAAGTGAGTATTTATAAAGTTAATTTATAAAATGAGTATATATAAAGTGAGTATATATAAAGTGAGTATTTATAAAGTTTATTAAAGTTTTAAATAGTATATATAAAGTAGTATATATAAAGTCAGTATTTATAAAGTTAATTTATAAAGTGAGTATATATAAAGTGAGTATTTATAAAGTTAATTTATAAAGTGAGTATATATAAAGTGAGTATTTATAAAGTTAATTTATAAAGTCAGTATATATAAAGTGAGTATATATAAAGTGAGTATATATAAAGTTAATTTATAAAGTGAGTATAAAGTGAGTATTTATAAAGTGACTATATATAAAGCGAGTATTTATAAATTGAGTATTTATAAAGTTAGTTTTTATGAAGTGAGTATATATAAAGTGAGTATTTATAAAGTTAGTTTTTATAAAGTGAGAATATATAAAGTGAGTATTTATAAAGTTAATTTATAAAGTGAGTTTAAAGTGAGTATTTATAAAGTGACTATATATAAAGCGAGTATTTATAAATTGAGCATTTATAAAGTTAGTTTTTATGAAGTGAGTATATATAAAGTGAGTATTTATAAAGTTAATATATAAAGTGAGTATTTATAAAGTGAGTATTGATGAAGTTAGTTTTTATAAAGTGAGAATATATAAAGTGAGTATTTATAAAGTTAATTTATAAAGTGAGTATAAAGTGAGTATTTATAAAGTGACTATATATAAAGAGTATTTATAAATTGAGCATTTATAAAGTTAGTTTTTATGAAGTGAGTAGGATATATAAAGTGAGTATTTATAAAGTTAATATATAAAGTGAGTGTATATAAATTGAGTATTTATAAAGTGAGTATTTATAAAGTGAGTATTTATAAAGTGAGTATATATAAAGTGTAGTGAGTAATATAAAGTGAGTATATATAAAGTGAGTATTTATAAAGTGATTATTTATAAAGTGAGTATATATAAAGTGAGTATATATAAAGTGAGTGAGTATATATAAAGTGAGTATATATAAAGTGAGTATTTATAAAGTGAGTATTATATAAAGTGAGTATTTATAAAGTGAGTATATATAAAGTGAGTATTTATAAAGAGAGTATATATAAAGTGAGTATTTATAAAGTGAGTATTTATAAAGTGAGTATTTATAAAGAGATAAAGTGAGTATATATAAAGTGAGTATTTATAAAGTTAATTTAAAAGTGAGTATTTATAAAGTGAGTATATATAAAGTGAGTATATATAAAGTGAGTATATATAAAGTGAGTATTTATAAAGTTAATTTATAAAGTGAGTATATATAAAGTGAGTATTTATAAAGTGAGTATATATGAAGTGAGTATTATAAAGTGAGTGAGTATATATAAAGTGAGTATATATAAAGTGAGTATTTATAAAGTGATTATTTATAAAGTGAGTATTTATAAAGTGAGTATATATAAAGTGAGTATATATAAAGTGAGTATTTATAAAGTGAGTATATATAAAAAGTGAGTATATATAAAGTGAGAATATATAAAGTGAGTATTTATAAAGTTAATTTATAAAGTGAGTATATATAAAGTGAGTATATATAAAGTGAGAATATATAAAGTGAGTATTTATAAAGTTAATTTAAAAAGTGAGTATATATAAAGTGAGTATATATAAAGTGAGTATTTATAAAGTTAATTTATAAAGTGAGTATATATAAAGTGAGTATATATAAAGTGAGTATTTATAAAGTTTATTTATAAAGTGAGTATATATAAAGTGAGTATATATAAAGTCAGTATATATAAAGTCAGTATTTATAAAGTTAATTTATAAAGTGAGTATATATAAGTGAGTATTTATAAAGTTAATTTATAAAGTGAGTATATATAAAGTGAGTATTTATAAAGTTAATTTATAAAGTCAGTATATATAAAGTGAGTATATATAAAGTGAGTATATATAAAGTTAATTTATAAAGTGAGTATAAAGTGAGTATTTATAAAGTGACTATATATAAAGCTAGTATTTATAAATTGAGTATTTATAAAGTTAGTTTTTATGAAGTGAGTATATATAAAGTGAGTATTTATAAAGTTAGTTTTTATAAAGTGAGAATATATAAAGTGAGTATTTATAAAGTTAATTTATAAAGTGAGTTTAAAGTGAGTATTTATAAAGTGACTATATATAAAGCGAGTATTTATAAATTGAGCATTTATAAAGTTAGTTTTTATGAAGTGAGTATATATAAAGTGAGTATTTATAAAGTTAATATATAAAGTGAGTATTTATAAAGTGAGTATTGATGAAGTTAGTTTTTATAAAGTGAGAATATATAAAGTGAGTATTTATAAAGTTAATTTATAAAGTGAGTATAAAGTGAGTATTTATAAAGTGACTATATATAAAGCGAGTATTTATAAATTGAGCATTTATAAAGTTAGTTTTTATGAAGTGAGTATATATAAAGTGAGTATTTATAAAGTTAATATATAAAGTGAGTATATATAAAGTGAGTATTTATAAAGTGAGTATTTATAAAGTGAGTATATATAAAGTGAATATTTATAAAGTGAGTATTTATAATGTGAGTATATATAAAGTGAGTATTTATAAAGAGAGTATTTATAAAGTCAGTATTTATAAAGTCAGTATTTATAAAGTTAATTTATAAAGTGAGTATTTATAAAGTGAGTATTTATAAAGTGAGTATATATAAAGTGAGTATATATAAAGTGAGTGAGTATATATAAAGTGAGTATATATAAAGTGAGTATTTATAAAGTGATTATTTATAAAGTGAGTATATATAAAGTGAGTATATATAAAGTGAGTAGTATATAAAGTGAGTATAATAAAGTGAGTATATATAAATTGAGTATTTATAAGTTAGTATATATAAAGTGAGTATTTATAAAGGATGTATTTATAAAGTGAGTATTTATAAAGTTAATTTATAAAGTGAGTATATATAAAGTGAGTATTTATAAAGTTAATTTATAAAGTCAGTATATATAAAGTGAGTATATATAAAGTGAGTATTTATAAAGTTAATTTATAAAGTGAGTATATATAAAGTGAGTATATATAAAAGTCAGTATATATAAAGTGAGTATATATATAAAGTGAGTATTTATAAAGTTAATTTATAAAGTGAGTATATATAAAGTCAGTATATATAAAGTCAGTATATATAAAGGTTGAGTATTTATAAAGTTAATTTATAAAGTGAGTATATATAAAGTGAGTATATATAAAGTCATATATAAAGTGAGTATATATAAAGTGAGTATTTATAAATAATTTATAAAGGTAGTATATATAAAGTGAGTATTTATAAAGTTAATTTATAAAGTGAGTATATATAAAGTGAGTATATATAAAGTGAGTATTTATAAAGTTAATTTATAAAGTGAGTATATATAAAGTGAGTATATATAAAGTAAGTATATATAAAGTCTATATATGTGTAGTATTTATAAAGTTAATTTATAAAGTGAGTATATAAAGTGATGTATATAAAGTGAGTATATATAAAGTCAGTATATATAAAGTGAGTATATATAAAGTGAGTATTTATAAAGTTAATTTATAAAGTGAGTATATATAAAGTCAGTATATATAAAGTAGTATATATAAAGTTAATTTATAAAGTGAGTAAATATAAAGTGAGTATATATAAAGTGAGTATTTATAAAGTTAATTTATAAAGAGTATATATATAAAGTGAGTATATATAAAGTGAGTATATATAAAGTGAGTATATATAAAGTGAGTATTTATAAAGTTAATTTATAAAGTGAGTATATATAAAGTTAGTATATATAAAGTGAGTATATATAAAGTAGTATTTATAGGTTAATTTATAAAGTGAGTAAATATAAAGTGAGTATATATAAAGTGAGTATTTATAAAGTTAATTTATAAAGTGAGTATATATAAAGTCAGTATATATAAAGTGAGTATATATAAAGTGAGTATATATAAAGTGAGTATATATAAAGTGAGTATTTATAAAGTTAATTTATAAAGTGAGTATATATAAAGTGTATATATAAAAGTCAGTATATATAAAGTGAGTATATATAAAGTGAGTATTTATAAAGTTAATTTATAAAGTGAGTAAATATAAAGTGAGTATATATAAAGTGAGTATTTATAAAGTTAATTTATAAAGTGAGTATAATAGGTATATATAAAGTGAGTATTTATAAAGTTAATTTATAAAGTGAGTATTTATAAAGTCATTCTTGAGTCTCTACTGTGACTCGTTCATTCTTGAGTCTCTACTGTGACTCGTTCACTCTTGAGTCTCTACTGTGACTCGTTCATTCTTGAGTCTCTACTGTGACTCGTTCATTCTTGAGTCTCTACTGTGACTCGTTCACTCTTAGTCTCTGTGACTCGTTCATTCTTGAGTCTCTACTGTGACTCTTGAGTCTTCTACTCTTGACTCGTTCATTCTTGAGTCTCTACTGTGACTCGTTCATTCTT
>JACEEU010000864.1:30000-42079 GCA_016630915.1 Callionymus lyra | reverse complement strand
ATGCAGGTGTGTGTGTGTTTGCAGGTGTGTGTGTGTATGCAGGTGTGTGTGTGTTGTGTGTGTGTGTTTGCAGGTGTGTGTGTGTGTATGCAGGTGTGTGTGTGTTTGTATGCAGATGTGTGTATGCGTATGGGTGTGTGTGTGTGTTTTCAGGTGTGTGTGTTTGCAGGTGTCTGTGTGTTTTCAGGTGTGTGTGTTTGCAGGTGTGTGTGTATGCAGGTGTGTGTGTGTTTGCAGGTGTGTGTGTGTTTGCAGGTGTGTGTGTGTTTGCAGGTGTGTGTGTATGCAGGTGTGTGTGTATGCAGATGTGTGTGTGTTTGCAGGTGTGTGTGTATGCAGGTGTGTGTGTTTGCAGGTGTGTGTGTGTTTGCAGGTGTGTGTGTGTTTGCAGGTGTGTGTGTGTTTGCAGGTGTGTGTGTGTTTGCAGGTGTGTGTGTGTTTGCAGGTGTGTGTGTGTGTTTGCAGGTGTCTGTGTGTTTGCAGGTGTGTGTGTGTTTGCAGGTGTGTGTGTGTTTGCAGGTGTGTGTGTGTTTGCAGGTGTGTGTGTGTTTGCAGGTGTGTGTGTGTTTGCAGGTGTGTGTGTGTTTGCAGGTGTGTGTGTGTGTTGCAGGTGTGTGTGTGTTGTGTGTGTGTGTGTGTGTTTGCAGGTGTGTGTGTGTTTGCAGGTGTGTGTGTGTTTGCAGGTGTGTGTGTGTTTGCAGGTGTGTGTGTGTGTTTGCAGGTGTGTGTGTGTTTGCAGGTGTGTGTGTGTTTGCAGGTGTGTGTGTGTTTGCAGGTGTGTGTGTGTTTGCAGGTGTGTGTGTTTGCAGGTGTGTGTGTATGCAGGTGTGTGTGTGTTTGCAGGTGTGTGTGTGTTTGCAGGTGTGTGTGTATGCAGGTGTGTGTGTTTGCAGGTGTGTGTGTATGCAGATGTGTGTGTGTTTGCAGGTGTGTGTGTGTATGCAGGTGTGTGTGTGCAGATGTGTGTGTGTTTGCAGGTGTGTGTGTGTATGCAGGTGTGTGTGTGTTTGCAGGTGTGTGTGTGTTTGCAGGTGTGTGTGTTTGCAGGTGTGTGTGTATGCAGGTGTGTGTGTGTTTGCAGGTGTGTGTGTGTTTGCAGATGTGTGTGTGTGTTTGCAGGTGTGTGTGTTGTTTGCAGGTGTGTGTGTGTTTGCAGGTGTGTGTGTGTATGCAGGTGTGTGTGTGTTTGCAGGTGTGTGTGTGTGTATGCAGGTGTGTGTGTGTTTGCAGGTGTGTGTGTGTATGCAGGTGTGTGTGTGTTTGCAGGTGTGTGTGTGTATGCAGGTGTGTGTGTGTTTGCAGGTGTGTGTGTTTGCAGGTGTGTGTGTGTATGCAGATGTGTGTGTGTTTGCAAGTGTGTGTGTGTATGCAGATGTGTGTGTGTGTTTGCAGGAGTGTGTGTTTGCAGGTGTGTGTGTGTATGCAGATGTGTGTGTGTGTTTGCAGGTGTGTGTGTGTTGCAGGTGTGTGTGTGTATGCAGGTGTGTGTGTGTTTGCAGGGTGTGTGTGTGTTGTTGCAGGTGTGTGTGTGTTTGCAGGTGTGTGTGTGTTTGCAAGTGTGTGTGTGTGTTTGCAGGTGTGTGTGTATGCAGATGTGTGTGTGTGTTGCAGGTGTGTGTGTGTATGCAGGTGTGTGTGTGTTTGCAGGTGTGTGTGTGTTTGCAGGTGTGTGTGTGTTTGCAGGTGTGTGTGTGTATGCAGGTGTGTGTGTGTGTTTGCAGGTGTGTGTGTGTGTGTATGCAGGTGTGTGTGTGTTTGCAGGTGTGTGTGTGTGTGTGTGTGTGTGTTTGCAGGTGTGTGTGTGTTTGTGTTTGCAGGTGTGTGTTTGTGTTTGCAGGTGTGTGTGTGTTTGTGTCTGCCAGGGTGTTTTTGTCTCGGGGCAGGTGTGTCTCCTGTCCTGGAGTGTGTGTGTATGGTTGTTGACACGCGGACGCTAATGTGTGACGGATGAATCTACAGGGACTCACTAATCTCATCAGCGTAACCTCGTCTATCAGCCGGACTCTCCAGGACTCCCTTCACTCCCGCGAGCCTCCATTCAGCCTCAACTTCCTGCTGGACCTGATGGTGTCGCCCGAGCTCGTCGTCGTCATGACGACACTTCTGGTACCAGGAGAAGTTTGTTCACAGCAGTGTGACGGAGCCAAGGTCAACAGACGCTTGACGACACTGTGTGTCCGCGGCCTGCAGCTCCGTGCAGCAGGACAGTAGCGCCGCTAGCCTGTGATCCATCAAACCATATGTTCTCAATGGGGAAGCTAACGCTAATGACTGATGAGAGGCTGAGACATCCTGGTAACACACATGTATACACACTCACGTATACACACTCACGTATACACACTCACGTATACACACTCATGTATACACACTCATGTATACACACTCACGTATACACACTCACGTATACACACTCACGTATACACACTCACGTATACACACACATGTATACACACTCACGTATACACACTCACGTATACACACTCACGTATACACACACATGTATACACACTCACATATACACACTCACGTATACACACTCATGTATACACACTCACGTATACACACTCACGTATACACACTCACGTATACACACTCATGTATACACACACATGTATACACACTCACGTATACACACTCACGTATACACACTCACGTATACACACTCACGTCACACTCATGTATACACACTCACGTATACACACTCATGTATACACACTCACGTATACACACACGTATACACACTCATGTATACACACTCATGTATACACACACATCACACTCACGTATACACACTCATGTATACACACTCACGTATACACACTCATGTATACACACTCAGTATACACACTCACGTATACACACTCACGTATACACACTCACGTATACACACTCATGTATACACACACTCACACTCAGTATACACCCTCACGTATACACACTCACGTATACACACTCACGTATACACACTCACGCTCACACACTCATGTATACACACTCACGTATACACACTCATGTATACACACTCACGTATACACACTCATGTATACACACTCACGTATACACACTCATGTATACACACTCATGTATACACACTCACGTATACACACTCATGTATACACACTCACGTATACACACTCACGTATACACACTCATGTATACACACTCACGTATACACACTCACGTATACACACTCATGTATACACACTCATGTATACACACTCATGTATACACACTCACGTATACACACTCACGTATACACACTCATGTATACACACCACGTATACACACTCACTCACACACTATACACACTCACGTATACACACTCATGTATACACACTCACGTATACACACTCACGTATACACACTCACGTATACACACTCACGTATACACACACATGTATACACACTCACGTATACACACTCACGTATACACACTCATGTATACACACTCACGTATACACACTCACGTATACACACTCACGTATACACACTCACGTATACACACTCACGTATACACACTCATGTATACACACTCACGTATACACACTCATGTATACACACTCACGTATACACACTCATGTATACACACTCACACACTCATGTATACACACTCACGTATACACACTCATGTATACACACTCACGTATACACACTCATGTATACACACTATACACACTCATGTATACACACTCATGTATACACACTCACGTATACACACTCATGTATACACACTCACGTATACACACTCATGTATACACACTCATGTATACACACTCATGTATACACACTCATGTATACACACTCATGTATACACACTCACGTATACACACACACTCATATACACACTCACGTATACACACTCATGTATACACACTCACGTATACACACACTCATGTATACACACTCACGTATACACACTCACGTATACACACTCATGTATACACACTCACGTATACACACTCATGTGTACACCACATCATGTATACACACTCACGTATACACACTCATGTATACACACTCACGTATACACACTCACGTATACACACTCACGTATACACACTCATGTATACACACTCATGTATACACACTCATGTATACACACTCATGTATACACACTCACGTATACACACTCACGTATACACACATGTATACACACTCACACTCATGTATACACACTCATGTATACACACTCACGTATACACACTCATGTATACACACTCACGTATACACACTCATGTATACACACTCATGTATACACACTCATGTATACACACACATCACACTCATATACACACTCACGTATACACACTCATGTATACACACTCACGTATACACACTCATGTATACACACTCACGTATACACACTCATGTATACACACTCATGTATACACACTCATGTATACACACTCATGTATACACACTCATGTATACACACTCATGTATACACACTCACGTATACACACTCACGTATACACACTCACGTATACACACTCACGTATACACACTCACGTATACACACTCACGTATACACACCTCAAGTATACACACACATATGTATACACACTCACGTATACACACTCATGTATACACACACATGTATACACACTCACGTATACACACTCACGTATACACACTCATGTATACACACACATGTATACACACTCACGTATACACACTCACGTATACACACTCACGTATACACACTCACTGTTTACACTCATGTATACACACTCATGTATACACACTCACGTATACACACTCATGTATACACACACATGTATACACACTCACGTATACACACTCACGTATACACACTCATGTATACACACTCATGTATACACACTCATGTATACACACTCATGTATACACACACATGTATACACACTCACGTATACACACTCACGTATACACACTCACGTATGCACACTCACGTATACACACATGTATACACACACATGTATACACACTCATGTATACACACTCACGTATACACACTCACGTATACACACATGTATACACACTCATGTATACACACACATGTATACACACTCACGTATGCACACTCATGTATACACACTCATGTATACACACTCATGTATACACACTCACGTATACACACCAACGCATACACACACATGTATACACACTTATGTATACACACATGTATACACACGCACGTATACACACTCACGTATACACACTCACGTATACACACTCACGTATACACACTCATGTATACACACTCACGTATACACACTCATGTATACACACTCACGTATACACACTCATGTATACACACTCACGTATACACACTCACGTATACACACACATGTATACACACTACACATACACACTCACCGTATACACACTCACGTATACACACTCACGTATACACACTCACGTATACACACTCATGTATACACACCTCACGTATACACACACTGTATACACACTCACGTATACACACTCATGTATACACACTCACGTATACACACTCATGTATACACACTCACGTATACACACTCACGTATACACACTCACGTATACACACTCATGTATACACACTCACGTATACACACACATGTATACACACTCACGTATACACACTCACGTATACACACTCATGTATACACACTCACGTATACACACTCATGTATACACACTCACGTATACACACTCATGTATACACACTCACGTATACACACTCATGTATACACACTCACGTATACACACTCACGTATACACACTCATGTATACACACTCACGTATACACACTCACGTATACACACTCACGTATACACACTCACGTATACACACTCATGTATACATGTTTGTGAGTGTATATATATATATATACACTCACAAACACATACATATATATACAGTCCAACACACATATTTATATACACACACACACACACACACACCCCCCCCACACACACACACACACACACACACACACACACACACACACACACACACACACACACACACACACACACACACACACACACACACACACACACACACACACACACACACACTCAATGTAACAAGTCTTTCATTTCATAAAATAATTTCTTCATTAACTTGACGAGGAAACTCTGCAGATGAAAGTCGCAGGTTCAAATCCTAAAGACAGGTGTGTGTGTGTGTGTGTGTGTGTGTGTGTGTGTGTGTGTGTGTGTGTGTGTGTGTGTGTGTGTGTGTGAGATTAGGGACGCGGCGTGAAAAACAATTGAATTCTTGGTTATTTGCTTAATGTATCTTTGATCCGCATTAAAAGATGACATCAGCGTTTGCTCTGCAGCTCAACCAGTAATCTCAGCTACACACTCTTTATCTTACGCACACAACTGTCCCGAGCAAACACACACTGAGCTGCAGGGGCCCGCGGAGGGACTCACAAGTACACACAACACCTCATACACACTTGTGTAGACCTGTACTCACAAGTACACACAACACCTCCTACACACTTCTTTACACACTTCTATAGACATTTACTCGCAAGTACACACAGCACTTCTATACACAAATAAGGTAAGGTAAGGTAAGGTAAAACTTTATTGATCCCTCAGGAGGTCTCCTTTGGGAAATTGTTTGAAATGTGTAGACATGTACTCACAAGTACACACAACACTTCATACAAACTTCTATAGACATGTACTCACAAGTACACACAACACTTCATACACACATGTGTAGACATGTACACACAAGTAGACACTTATATAGACAGGTAAACACAAGTACACACTTATGGACACTTATATACAAATTTATATTTAAATATATATACACACGGACACACTTCTATAGACATGTACACACCCAGCAATAACACATACGCAGCACTAACACACCTGCAGCACTGAACACACAGCAATAACAAACACAAACAGCATAAACACACACTCAGCAATAACACACACATAGCATAAACAAAAAAACAGCATTAACACACGCAGCATTAACACACACACAGTATAAACACACACTCAGAAATAACACACACTCAGCAATAACACACTCTTATCGTCTACTCGTTGTGTGTTGTGTTCAAGCGAGTTGATGCTAATTTCTCTAATCACAAAAGAAGTTAATCCACGTCTGAACGAGACAAACACACACAGCTCAACACACTCTGCATGTTGATGTTTGGACAACAACACACAACTCACCACGACCCGGCGTCCTCTGGAGGTCGTGACCTTGAGCAGGAAGGTGACAACAGTCTGACGTTTAAAACTTTATTTACAAACAGACATGACAAACGTACAGGTGTCGGTGACCATGATGTTTTTGTCTGACATTGATCTCGACTCCAGAAGTGTAGCATTAGCATTAGCATTAGCATTAGCATAAGCATTAGCATTGGCGTAGGGCTGTGTCTCAAATCGCGCACTTCTGCACTTTGAGTGCACAAGTGCGTCCCAGTTAGGGTGAGCACTCAGACGGCCAGAGTGTAGATCGATGGACACAATCAACGTCCTCCATCCTAGTCACGGTGATGATGCTACGTCTGGAGCTACGTCGCTAAACTGAAGCTAAACTGAAGCTAAACTGAAGCTAAACTGAAACAAAACTGAAGCTAAACTGAAACTAAACTGAAACTAAACTGAAGCTAAACTGAAGCCAAACTGAAACTAAACTGAAACTAAACTGAAGCTAAACTGAAGTTAAACTGAATTTAAACTGAAACTAAACTGAAGCTAAACTGAAGCTAAACTGAAACTAAACTGAAACTAAACTGAAACTAAACTGAAACTAAACTGAAGCTAAACTGAAGCTAAACTGAAGCTAAACTGAAGCTAAACTGAAGCTAAACTGAAGCTAAACTGAAACCAAACTGAAACCAAACTGAAACCAAACTGAAACCAAACTGAAACCAAACTGAAACCAAACTGAAGCTAAACTGAAGCTAAACTGAAGCCAAACTGAAACTAAACTGAAACTAAACTGAAGCTAAACTGAAACTAAACTGAAGCTAAACTGAAGCTAAACTGAAGCTAAACTGAAGCTAAACTTAAACTGAAAGCTAAACTGAAACTAAACTGAAGCTAAACTGAAGCTAAACTGAAACTAAACTGAAACTAAACTGAAGCTAAACTGAAGCTAAACTGAAGCTAAACTGAAGCTAAACTGAAACTAAACTGAAGCTAAACTGAAGCTAAACTGAAACTAAACTGAAGCTAAACTGAAACTAAACTAAACTGAAGCTAAACTGAAACTAAACTGAACAACTGAAACTAAACTGAAGCTAAACTGAAGCTAAACTGAAGCTAAACTGAAGCTAAACTGAAGCTAAACTGAAGCTAAACTGAAGCTAAACTGAAACTAAACTGAAGCTAAACTGAAACTAAACTAAACTGAAGCTAAACTGAAGCTAAACTGAAGCTAAACTGAAGCTAAACTGAAAACTAAACTGAAGCTAAACTGAAACTAAACTGAAGCTAAACTGAAGCTAAACTGAAACTAAACTGAAACTAAACTGAAGCTAAACTGAAGCTAAACTGAAGCTAAACTGAAGCTAAACTGAAGCTAAACTGAAGCTAAACTGAAACTAAACTGAAACTGAAACTAAACTGAAACTAAACTGAAGCTAAACTGAAGCTAAACTGAAAAACTGAAGCTAAACTGAAGCTAAACTGAAACTAAACTGAAGCTAAACTGAAGCTAACTAAAACTGAAACTAAACTGAAACTAAACTGAAGCCAAACTGAAACTAAACTGAAGCTAAACTGAAACTGAAACTGAAGCTAAACTGAAACTAAACTGAAGCTGAAGCTAAACTGAAACTAAACTGAAACTAAACTGAAACTAAACTGAAGCTAAACTGAAACTAAACTGAAGCTAAACTGAAGATAAACTGAAACTAAACTGAAGATAATCTAAAGCTAAATTAAAGCTAAACTGAAACAAAACTGAAGCTAAACTGAAGATAAACTGAAACTAAACTGAAGCTAAACTGAAACTAAACTGAAACTAAACTGAAACTAAACTGAAGCTAAACTGAAGCTAAACTGAAGCTAAACTGAAACTAAACTGAAACTAAACTGAAGCTAAACTGAAAAACTGAAACTGAAACCAAACTGAAACCAAACTGAAACCAAACTGAAGCTAAACTGAAACTAAACTGAAGCTAAACTGAAACCAAACTGAAACCAAACTGAAACTAAACTGAAGCTAAACTGAAGCTAAACTGAAGCTAAACTGAAACTAAACTGAACCCCCCCCCACACCACCACCCCCCACAAACGAAACCCACCCACCACCCACCACCCACCACCCACCCAACCAACCACCCACCCAACCCAAAAAAAAAAAAAAAAAAAAAACCAAACCAAACCAACAAAACCAACAAAACCAAAAAAAAAACCAAACCCAAACCAAACCGAACCACAACCAAAACAAAACAAAAGCAAAACCAAAACCAAACCGAAACCAAACCGAAAAAAAACCAAAAAAAAACCAAACCAAACCGAAACCAAAACAAAAACAAAACAAAAAAAAAACAAAAAAAAAACAAAAACCAAAGAAGAAAGAAACCAAAAACATGAAGCTAAACTGAAACTAAACTGAAGCTACAAACTGAAGCTAAACTGAAACTAAACTGAAGCTAAACTGAAGATAAACTGAAGATAAATTGAAGCTAAACTGAAGCTAAACTGAAGCTAAACTGAAGATAAACTGAAGAAAAACTGAAGATAAACTGAAGCTAAACTGAAGATAAACTGAAGATAAACTGAAGCTAAACTGAAGATAAACTGAAGCTAAACTGAAGCTAAACTGAAAATAAACTGAAGCTAAACTGAAGCTAAACTGAAGCTAAACTGAAGCTAAACTGAAGCTAAACTGAAGCTAAACTGAAGCTAAACTGAGGATCTGGTGTTTGACGAAGATCTTCTTTAGTTTCTCTGATGCTCCAGCAACGTAGGTAATTATAAAGTCTTTCCGTTTCTCTTCCTTTTCAAGTCCGGTGTCCTTCCTCTTGTTTTTCAAAAAGGTCCACTTAGGGCATCCACAGGTACTTCAGGCTTTTCTAACGTGATCTTGAACCTTTCCTTCTCGCGAGGACACACTCAACCGGTGGTTTATAGGATGGTAGGATGGTACGATGGTATGATGGTAGGATGGTAGGATGGTAGGATGTGGTAGGGTGGTAGGATGGTAGGGTGGTAGGATGGTAGGATGGTAGGATGGTAGGATGGTAGGGTGGTAGGATGGTAGGATGGTAGGATGGTATGATGGTATGATGGTAGGATGGTAGGGTGGTAGGGTGGTAGGGTGGTAGGGTGGTAGGGTAGGGTGGTAGGGCGGAGGGTGGTATGATGGTAGGGGGGTGGTAGGGTGGTAGGGTGGTATGATGGTAGGGTGGTAGGGTGGTAGGGTGGTAGGGTGGTAGGATGGTAGGGTGGTAGGGTGGTAGGGTGGTATGATGGTAGGGTGGTAGGGTGGTAGGATGGTAGGATGGTAGGGTGGTAGGGTGGTAGGGTGGTAGGGTGGTAGGATGGTATGATGGTAGGGTGGTAGGGTGGTAGGGTGGTAGAATGGTAGGATGGTAGGGTAGGCAGGATGGTAGGACGGTAGGATGGTAGGGTGGTAGGGTGGCAGGATGGTAGGATGGTAGGGTGGCAGAATGGTAGGATGGTAGGGTGGTAGGATGGTAGGGTGGTAGGATGGTAGGATGGTAGGACGGCATGATGGCAGGGTGGTAGGATGGTAGGATGGTAGGATGGTAGGATGGTAGGATGGTAGGATGGTAGATGGTAGGTAGGGATGGCAGGACGGTAGGATGGTAGGATGGTATGATGGTAGGGTGGTAGGATGGTAGGATGGTAGGATGGTAGGATGGTAGGATGGTAGGGTGGTAGGATGGTAGGATGGTAGGATGGTAGGGTGGTAGGGTGGTAGGATGGTATGATGGTAGGATGGTAGGATGGTAGGATGGTAGGATGGTAGGGTGGTCCTCTTGGTCCTCATTTAACACTGTGACTCTGGCTGATATATTTCATCACTAGTGAACAAGATGAAACCCTCCTCTTGCTCAGATGACGTCCTTCCTTGTAGGCTTTTTATCAAAGTATTTGATGTAATTGACCCCTGAGTTACCAATATGGTGAACCTCTCTCTTTCCACAGGGGTTTTTAATGCATTTAAACCATTGTGGAGCCTCTGCTCAAAAAGCCAGGCTTAGACCCGACTGACCTCAGTAATTTCAGGCCTATTTCTAATCTTCATTCTTGTCCAAGATCTCTTAAAGTTCAGGGTTGAGTCAGTATATACGTATATATATGGTGTGTGTGTGTGTGTGTATGTGTGTGTGTGTGTGTGTGTGTGTGTGTGTGTGTGTGTGTGTGTGTGTGTGTGTGTGTGTGTGTGTGTGTGTGTGTGTGTGTGTGTGTGTGTGTGTGTGTGTGTGTGTGTGTGTGTTCATGTGTGTGTGTGTGTGTGTGTGTGTGTCCATGTGTGTGTGTGTGTGTGTGTGTGTTCATGTGTGTGTGTGTCCATGTGTGTGTGTGTTCATGTGTGTGTCCATGTGTGTGTGTGTTCATGTGTGTGTGTGTGTGTGTGTGTGTGTGTGTCCATGTGTGTGTGTGTTCATGTGTGTGTGTGTGTCTGTGTGTGTGTGTGTTCATGTGTGTGTGTGTGTCTGTGTGTGTGTGTCCATGTGTGTGTGTGTTCATGTGTGTGTGTGTGTGTGTGTGTGTGTGTGTGTCTGTGTGTGTGTGTCCATGTGTGTGTGTGTTCATGTGTGTGTGTGTGTGTCTGTGTGTACGTGTATGTGTGTGTGTGTGTGGGGGGAGCTTCAGAGTGCAGGATCAGATCCTTTGAGCAAGGCAGTTAGAAGTCGTTCCTTGTGTGGATGTTCTGAGGGTTGCCATGACAACAGACCTGGACCAGAACGTTCTACCTGCTGTCAAGGTCGCAGGAACCAGGAAGTGTTCTGTCAGCCCAATTAGCATCCGTGAGGACGAGGCCGCGCACATGTGACCCTCAGAGCCGAGCTGATCCCTGTCACCACGACACGTTTAGAACCAGAGGTTTAACACCATCAGTTCTTCAACCTGGA
>JACEEU010000864.1:17500-25000 GCA_016630915.1 Callionymus lyra | reverse complement strand
TCTTAAAAATATACAAATTATTTACAAAATTAGAAATTTAACACTATTAACAAAATACAATAGAATAAAATAAAATAAAAATAAAAACAAAAAAAATAAAAAATAAAAAACACACGGATTAGCATCAGGATATTTCAAGAGTTAAAAGACAGCAGTTGAGATGAAGGACCTTCTATACGCTCCTACACTGGGGGCCTGAACCCCTGAAGGAGCTGCCAGCATGTATGTGTATATACACACATATACATATATATACACACACATACACTCACATTTACATATACACACACTCACCCATATATACACATATACACATATATACACACACTCACCCATTTACACATATACATATACACAACAAACATTTAATATACACACTCACTCACCCATATATACACATATACATATATACACACTCACCACTCACTCACATATATACACATATACATATATACACACTCACTCACCCATATATACACATATACATATATACACACTCACTCACCCATATATACACATATACATATATACACACACATACACTCACATTTACATATACACACACTCACCCATATATACACATATACATATATACACACTCACTCACCCATATACACATATACATATATACACACACATACACTCACATTTACATATACACACACTCACCCATATATACACATATATACATATATACACATCACTCACCCATATATACACATATACATATATACACACACACCACCCATACACTCACATTTACATATACACACACTCACCCATATATACACATATACATATATACACACTCACTCACCCATATATACACATATACATATATACACACACATACACTCACATTTACATATACACACACTCACCCATATATACACATATACATATATACACACTCACTCACCCATACACACACATTTACATATACACACACTCACCCATATATACACATATACATATATAGACACTCACACACACATATACACACATATACATATATATACACACACATACACTCACCCATACACACACATTTACATATACACACACTCACCCATATATACACATATACATATATAGACACTCACACACACATATACACACATAAACATATATACACACACATACACTCACCCATACACACAGACACACACACTCACCCATACACACACACACACACACACTCACCCATATACACACATATACATATATATACACACACATACACTCACCCGTAAACACACACACTCACCCATACACACATATACACATATATACACAAACACTCACCCATATATCAACAGCTACACAACTACATTCCTGGTGTACAGCTGGATGTCATCAGCAAACATGTGTAACAAACATCAGGATTCGACCAGAGGAATCAAGTACAAACAATAAAGGACCCAGAACAGAACCTTGAGGGACTCCACACAACACATGATTCAGACCTCATTTGATTTGACGCTGTGTGTGAGTGTGTGTGTGTGTGTATTTGTCAAAGTGTACGTGTGTGTAAGTCGGATTTTGAGTGTGTGTGTGCGTATTTGACTGTTTGAGTGTGTGTGTGTGTGTATTTAAGTGTGTTTGTGTGTGAATAGAATAGAGTAGAATAGAAAAGCTTTATTCATCCCCAGAGGGGAAACACACTTTCACAACAGCAGAGTGAGAAAGTGTGTGTGTATTTGTCAAAGTGTACGTGTGTGTAAGTCGGTTTTTGAGTGTGTGTGTGCGTATTTGACTGTGTGAGTGTGTGTACATGTGTGTGTTTTTGTGTGTGACCGTGTGTAAATGTGTGTGCGTGAGTGTGTGTGTACATGTGTGTGAGCGTGTGTGAGTGAATGTTTGGGTGTGTGTGTGAGAGTGAGTGAGTGTGTGTGTGTGGTTATGTGTGACTGTGTAGTGTTAGGTGTATGAGTGTGTAAGTGTGTGAGTGAGTGTGTGAGTGAGTGTGTGAGTGAGTGTGTGAGTGAGTGTGTGAGTGAGTGTGTGAGTGAGTGTGTGAGTGAGTGTGTGAGTGAGTGTGTTATATATAATACATGTGTCTAGTCATTTATTCATAACAACACAATCAGATCTTCCAACATTAAACATTTGTTGTGAGCAGCAGGTCATGAATACATATGAGAGACTTGTTGAGTAACACTCTCCTCTGTCATCCATCCATCCATCCATCCATCCATCCATCCATCCATCCATCCATCCATCCATCCATCCATCCATCCATCCTTCCATCCATCCATCCATCCATCCATCCATCCATCCATCCATCCATCCATCATCCATCCATCCATCCATCCATCCATCCATCCATCCATCCATCCATCCATCCATCCATCCATCCATCCATCCATCCATCCATCCATCCATCCATCCATCCATCCATCCATCCATCCATCCATCCATCCATCCATCCATCCATCCATCCATCCATCCATCCATCCATCCATCCATCCATCCTTCCATCCATCCATCCATCCATCCATCCATCCATCCATCCATCCATCCATCCATCCATCCATCCATCCATCATCCATCCATCCATCCATCCATCCATCCATCCATCCATCCATCCATCCATCCATCCATCCATCCATCCATCCTTCCATCCATCCATCCATCCATCCATCCATCCATCCATCCATCCATCCATCCATCCATCCATCCATCCATCCATCCATCCATCCATCCATCCATCCATCCATCCATCCATCCATCCATCCATCCATCCATCCATCCATCCATCCATGATGAAGGTCCTGTTTCTTCTGTTAAAACTGTTTCATGACAAAGGTTCATTTCTTCAAACGACTCATGTGACACTTCAGTGTAATTGTTATAACGAAGGAGAGGAGAGTTCACACACACACACACACATACACACACACACACACACACACACACACACACACACACACACACACACACACACACACACACACACACACACACACACACACACACACACACGTACTATATCAAAAGTGTCACTAATGGTTTTAAACTATGCACTTTTATCAAACCCTCCTTCACTGACGTCTCTTCAGTTCTCACACACCAGAGGAAACACACACCAGAGGAAACACACACCAGAGGAAACACACACCAGAGGAAACACACACCAGAGGAAACACACACCAGAGGAAACACACACCAGAGGAAACACACACCAGAGGAAACACACACCAGAGGAAACACACACCAGAGGAAACACACACCAGAGGAAACACACACCAGAGGAAACACACACCAGAGGAAACACACACCAGAGGAAACACACACCAGAGGAAACACACACCAGAGGAAACACACACCAGAGGAAACACACACCAGAGGAAACACACACCAGAGGAAACACACACCAGAGGAAACACACACCAGAGGAAACACACACCAGAGGAAACACACACCAGTTGTTCTTTGTTGTTCACACGACTGAACATGAATCCATGAATGAAGGCATGAAGAGAAAGAATTAATAAATAATATCTATTAATAAACATCACAAGAGTCTTTGTAGGAAGACGCTATTATTATAACATCATAATATTATATTTTTATATAACTTTATGAATGTAATTATAATATTATGAACATTATTAAAATGTTATTTAAGTTATTATAATGTAATTATAGTTATTATAATGTTATTAAAGTAATTACAATGTTATTAAAGTTATTATTATAATTTTATTAAAGTTATTATAATGTTAATAAAGTTATTATAATGTTATTAAAGTTATTATAATGTTATTAAAGTTATTATAATGTTAATAAAGTTATTATAATGTTATTAAAGTTATTATAATGTTATTAAAGTTATTATAATGTAATTGAAGTTATTATAATGTTATTAAAGTTATTTTAATGTTATTAAAGTTATTATAATGTTATTAAAGTAATTATAAGGTTATTAAAGTAATTATAATGTTATTAAAGTTATTATAATGTTATTAAAGTAACTATAATGTTATTAAAGTTATTATAATGTTATTAAAGTTATTTTAATTTTATTAAAGTTATTATAATGTTATTAAAGTTATTATACTATTATAATGTTATTAAAGTTATTATAATGTTATTAAAGTTATTATAATGTTATTAAAGTTATTATAATGTTATTAAAGTTATTATAATGTTATTAAAGTTATTATAATGTTATTAAAGTTATTATAATGTTATTAAAGTTATTATAATGTTATTAAAGTTATTATAATGTTATTAAAGTTATTATAATGTTATTAAAAGTTATTATTTAATGTTATTAAAGTAACTATAATGTTATTAAAGTTATTATAATGTTATTAAAGTTATTATAATTTTATTAAAGTTATTATAATGTTATTAAAGTTATTATAATGTTATTAAAGTTATTATAATGTTATTAAAGTTATTATAATGTTATTAAAGTTATTATAATGTTATTAAAGTAACTATAATGTTATTAAAGTTATTATTATAATGTTATTATAAGTTATTAAGAACTATAGTTATTATAAATGTTATTGAAAGTAACTATAATGTTATTAAAGTTATTATAATGTTATTAAAGTTATTATAATGTTATTAAGTTATTATAATGTTATTAAAGTAATTATAATGTTATTAAAGTTATTATAATGTTATTAAAGTAACTATAATGTTATTAAAGTTATTATAATGTTATTAAAGTTATTATAATGTTATTAAAGTTATTATAATGTTATTAAAGTTATTATAATGTTATTAAAGTAACTATAATGTTATTAAAGTTATTATAATGTTATTAAAGTTATTATAATGTTATTAAAGTAACTATAATGTTATTAAAGTTATTATAATGTTATTAAAGTAATTATAATGTTATTAAAGTTATTATAATATAATGTTATTAAAGTATTATTTATTAAGTTATTATTAAAGTTATTAAGGTTATAATGTTATTAAAAGTTACTATAATGTTATTAAAGTTATTATAATGCTAATAAAGTTATTATAATGTTATTAAAGTTATTATAATGTTATTAAAGTTATTATAATGTTATTAAAGTAACTTTAATGTTATTAAAGTTATTATAATGTTATTAAAGTAATTATAATGTTATTAAAGTAATTATAATGTTATTAAAGTTATTATAATGTTATTAAAGTAACTATAATGTTATTAAAGTTATTATAATGTTATTAAAGTTACTTTAATGTTATTATTATAATATTATTAAAGTTATTATAATGTTATTAAAGTTACTATAAAGTTATTAAAGTTATTATAATGTTATTAAAGTTATTATAATGTTATTAAAGTTATTATAATGTTATTAAAGTAATTATAATGTTATTAAAGTAATTATAATGTTATTAAAGTAACTATAATGTTATTAAAGTAATTATAATGTTATTAAAGTAACTATAATGTTATTAAAGTTATAATGTTAAAAATAATGTTAATAAAGTAACTTTATAATGTTATTAAAGTAATTATAATGTTAATAAAGTAACTTTAATGTTATTAAAGTTACTATAAAGTTATTATTATAATGTTATTAAAGTAATTATAATGTTATTAAAGTAACTATAATTTTATTAAAGTAACTATAATGTTATTAAAGTTATTATAATGTTATTCAAGTTTTATAATGTTATTAAAGTTATTATAATGTTATTAAAGTAACTATAATGTTATTAAAGTAACTATAATGTTATTAAAGTTATTATAATGTTATTAAAGTAACTTATATTAATGATTTATTAAAGTTATTATAATGTTATTAAAGTTATTATAATGTTATTAAAGTTATTATAATGTTATTAAAGTTATTATAATGTTATTAAAGTAACTATAATGTTATTAAAGTTACTATTATAATAATGTTATTAAAGTTATAATGTTATAATGTTATTAAAGTTATTATTATAATGTTATTAAAGTTATTATAATGTAATTATAATGTTATTAAAGTAACTATAATGTTATTAAAGTTATTATAATGTTATTAAAGTTAACTTATAATGTTATTAAAAGTTATTATAATGTTATTAAAGTTATTATATAATGTTATTAAAGTTATTATAATGTTATTAAAGTTATTATAATGTTATTAAAGTTATTATAATGTTATTAAAGTTATTATAATGTTATTAAAGTTATTATAATGTTATTAAAGTTATTATAATGTTATTAAAGTAATTATAATGTTATTAAAGTTATTATAATGTTATTAAAGTTATTATAATGTTATTAAAGTTATTATAATGTTATTAAAGTTATTATAATGTTATTAAAGTTATTATAATGTTATTAAAGTAATTATAATGTTATTAAAGTTATTATAATGTTATTAAAGTTATTATAATGTTATTAAAGTTATTATAATGTTATTAAAGTTATTATAATGTTATTAAAGTTATTATAATGTTATTAAAGTTATTATAATGTTATTAAAGTTATTATAATGTTATTAAAGTTATTATAATGTTGTTCAATTTATTATAATGTTATTAAAGTAATTATAATGTTATTAAAGTTATTATAATGTTATTAAAGTTATTATAATGTTATTAAAGTTATTATAATGTTATTAAAGTAATTATAATGTTATTAAAGTTATTATAATGTTATTAAAGTTATTATAATGTTATTAAAGTTATTATAATGTTATTAAAGTTATAAAGTTATTATAATGTTATTAAAGTTATTATAATGTTATTAAAGTTATTATAATGTTATTAAAGTTATTATAATGTTATTAAAGTTATTATAATGTTATTAAAGTTATTATAATGTTATTAAAGTTATTATAATGTTATTAAAGTTAATTATAATGTTATTAAAGTTATTATAATGTTATTAAAGTTATTATAATGTTATTAAAGTTATAATGTTATTAAAGTTATTATAATGTTATTAAAGTTATTATAATGTTATTAAAGTTATTATAATGTTATTAAAGTTATTATAATGTTATTAAAGTAATTATAATGTTATTAAAGTAACTATAATGTTATTAAAGTTATATAATGTTATTAAAGTTATTATAATGTTATTAAAGTTATTATAATGTTATTATAATGTTATTAAAGTAACTATAATGTTATTAAAGTAATTATAATGTTATTAAAGTTATTATAATGTTATTAAAGTTATTATAATGTTATTAAAGTTATTATAAAGTTATTAAAGTTATTAAGTTATAATGTTATTAAAGTTATTATAATGTTATTAAAGTAACTATAATAAGTTATTATAAGTTATTATAATGTTATTAAAGTAATTATAATGTTATTAAAGTTATTATAATGTTATTAAAGTAATTATAATGTTATTAAAGTTATTATAATGTTATTAAAGTTATTATAATGTTATTAAAGTAATTATAATGTTATTAAAGTTATTATAATGTTATTAAAGTAATTATAATGTTATTAAAGTTATTATAATGTTATTAAAGTTATTATAATGTTATTAAAGTAATTATAATGTTATTAAAGTTAATGTTATTAAAGTTA
>JACEEU010000864.1:0-2500 GCA_016630915.1 Callionymus lyra | reverse complement strand
TATACTCACTTTATAAATTAACTTTATATATACTCACTTTATATATACTCACTTTATATATACTGACTTTATAAATTAACTTTATAAATACTCACTTTATATATACTCACTTTATAAATTAACTTTATAAATACTCACTTTATATATACTCACTTTATAAATTAACTTTATAAATACTGACTTTATATATACTGACTTTATATATACTCACTTTATATATACTCACTTTATAAATAAACTTTATAAATACTCACTTTATATATTCTCACTTTATATATACTCACTTTATATATACTCACTTTATAAATTAACTTTATAAATACTCACTTTATATATTCTCACTTTATATATACTCACTTTATATATACTCACTTTATATATACTCACTCACTTTATATATACTCACTTTATATATACTCACTTTATAAATACCCACTTTATAAATAATCACTTTATAAATACTCACTTTATATATACTCACTTTATATATACTCACTCACTTTATAATACTCACTTCATATATACTCACTTTATAAATACTCACTTTATATATACTCACTTTATAAATAACTTTATAAATCTTACTTTATATATACTCACTTTATAAATACTCACTTTATATATACTCACTTTATATATACTCACTCCTTTATATATACTCACTTTATAAATACTCACTTTATAAATACTCACTTTATAAATTAACTTTATAAATACTGACTTTATAAATACTGACTTTATAAATACTCTCTTTATAAATACTCACTTTATAAATTAACTTTATAAATACTGACTTTATATATACTGACTTTATAAATACTCACTATATATACTCTATACATACTCACTTTATAAATTAACTTTATAAATACTCACTTGAAATAAACTCACTTTATAAATAATCACTTTATAAATACTCACTTTATATATACTCACGTTATAAATACTCACTTTATAAATATTCACTTTATATATACTCACTTTATAAATAATCACTTTATAAATACTCACTTTATAAATTAACTTTATCAATACTCACTTTATAAATACTCACTTTATATATTAACTTTATAAATATTCACTTTATATATACTCACTTCATAAAAACTAACTTTATAAATACTCAATATATAAATACTCGCTTATATATAGTCACTTTATAAATACTCACTTTATACTCACTTTATAAATTAACTTTATAAATAGTCACTTTATATATTCTCACTTTATAAAAAAAACTAACTTTATCAATACTCACTTTATAAATACTCAATTTATATATATTCACTTTATAAATACTTACTTTATAAATTAACTTTATAAATACTCACTTTATATATTCTCACTTTATAAAACTAACTTTATCAATACTCACTTTATAATTACTCACTTTATAAATACTCACTTTATAATTACTCACTTTATAAATACTCACTTTATAAATTATCAATATAAATACTCACTTTATATATATACTCACTTTATAATTACTCACTTTATAAATACTCCCTTTATATATACTCAATTTATAAATACTCACTTTATAAATTAACTTTATATATACTCACTTTATATATACTCACTTTATAAATACTCACTTTATCAATACTCACTTTATAAATACTCACTTTATAAATACTCACTTTATAAATTAACTTTATATATACTCACTTTATATATACTCACTTTATAAATACTCACTTTATATATAAAAAACACCCCCCCCCACCTAAAAAACCCCCCCCCCCCCCCACTACCCAAGAAGAGGGGGGGTGGAGGAAGGGGGAGGAGTTTTCCTTTGTTTTTTTGGTGTGGGGGGGGGGGGGTGTGTGGAGAGAAAAGAGATGTGGGGGCCTTTTCCCCGCTGAAGGGGGGCATCCCCCCCACCCCCCCTCCCCCCCGGTCCCCCCCCCAACCCCACAAAAGGAGGGGGGGCGGCGGCCGGGGCGGTGTGGGGGCTACGGGGAAGGTGGTGTCCCAGGGGCCCCTGGCGCCGGGAAGAAATTTGAGTCATTGATGAAACTCGTCCTTCGATGCACATCTTTTTTTTTCTTCTCTCTCTCTCTCCACTTACCTCGCTCGCCCTCTCTCCTCGTTTAATTAATTAGTTCCTCCCTCCATCACACCTCCAGATCTCTGTCCCGCCGTCATAAATTAACACCCGTCCTGGGGGGTCCCTTCATATTTGCCTGGAGACATCATGGGGGGGCGACGAGGAAAGAGGGGAAAAGGAAAATGCCAAAGATGACATCAGCAGCTCCGTCCAAACACACTCAAGGAGACACTGAAGAACATCACTCCAGCAGAGGAACCTCCTCAGAACTAGAGCCAGAAGTCTCACCTGTCCGTCATCTCAGGCACCAGTGGGCGGAGCCTAACTGACCTGTGGACTGACTTCTTGAGTGACAGGTGATTCAATCCAACTTTATTTACAGTGTCAAAGAACAAGTGTCTGAAGACACGCTTGAAGTTGACGACGGGACAATCACAGCGACATGGA
>JACEEU010000863.1:40000-43287 GCA_016630915.1 Callionymus lyra | reverse complement strand
TGATAGTGAGACAAACAACCACGTTCACACCAGTGATAGTGAGACAAACAACCACGTTCACACCAGTGATAGTGAGACAAACAACCACGTTCACACTCCCAGTGATAGTGAGACAAACAACCACGTTCACACCAGTGATAGTGAGACAAACAACCACGTTCACACCAGTGATAGTGAGACAAACAACTACGTTCACACCAGTGATAGTGAGACAAACAACCACGTTCACACCAGTGATAGTGAGACAAACAACCACGTTCACACCAGTGATAGTGAGACAAACAACTACGTTCACTCCAGTGATAGTGAGACAAACAACCACGTTCACACCAGTGATAGTGAGACAAACAACCACGTTCACACCAGTGATAGTGAGACAAAATGAAGACAGTGAATGGTTTGAGACCTTGTTTTACTTTCTAGTAGTTTTACCTCAGTTTGTTGTAGTAAAACTCTTCAACTTCTGTCTTCACTAACTATTCACATCCGACATATTAGAGACGAGGTCGCAGGAGAGAAGCTTCACCAGAGTTTACTTCTGGCCACTGGTTTGAACTTAAAACACTCACTTGTAGTATTTTTGTGTTAATGCTTCCAATGTTACTACTACTTTTACTTGTACTACTTATTCTACTACTACTTCTAATGTTACTACTACTTTTACTTGTACTACTTATTCTACTACTACTTCTAATGTTACTACTACTTTTACTTGTACTACTTATTCTACTACTACTTCTAATGTTACTACTACTTTTACTTGTACTACTTATTCTACTACTACTTCTAATGTTACTACTACTTTTACTTGTACTACTTATTCTACTACTTCTAATGTTACTAATACTTTTACTTGTACTACTTATTCTACTACTACTTCTAATGTTACTAATACTTTACTTGTACTACTTATTCCACTACTACTTCTAATGTTACTACTTCTTTTACTTGTACTACTTATTCTACTACTACTTCAAATGTTACTAATACTTTTACTTGTACTACTTATTCTACTGCTACTTCTAATGTTACTACTACTTTTACTTGTACTACTTATTCTACTACTACTTCTAATGTTACTAATACTTTTACTTGTACTACTTATTCTACTGCTACTTCTAATGTTACTACTACTTTTACTTGTACTACTTATTCCACTACTAATTCCATTGTTACTACTATTTTTACTTTTACTACTTATTCCACTACTACTTCCAATGTTACTACTACTTTTACTTGTACTACAATAAAACAGGAACAAATGAAAATCTTACAAACCTACACACACACACTCAAACATGTACACACCCTCACACACACACACGCACACTCACAAACACATTCAACGCACACACACACACCTGTACACACACACGTACATATGAAAAAAAATATATATATGATTGATTTCATTTATTTCAATATTTAAAAAGGTTTCACAGGGAAAGTAAAACTAATATTTATCATTTAAAATGTATTTTCTAAGATAAAAACGAAGAAGAATCTTCTTCGAACTCAGTCTTTGATCTTCAGCACGAGTTCATCGTCGAACCTTCATGTTGATGTAGAAGTTCATTATTTACATCTTCTCTCGAGCTTTGACATGTGACTCAACTCCTGTGACAGATTCCATTAAAGTCACTGGTCCCTGATGGAACCAGAACCTGACGCTCCTGAGACTATCATCGTCGTCAGGAGCTTTAATCTGGTTCAGTCCTGGAGTCTCATGATGTTCTCTCAGTTTCAGGAGCTTTAATCTGGTTCAGTCCTGGAGTCTCATGATGTTCTCTCAGTTTCAGGAGCTTTAATCTGGTTCAGTCCTGGAGTCTCATGATGTTCTCTCAGTTTCAGGAGCTTTAATCTGGTTCAGTCCTGGAGTCTCATGATGTTCTCTCAGTTTCAGGAGCTTTAATCTGGTTCAGTCCTGGAGCCTCATGATGTTCTCTCAGTTTCAGGAGCTTTAATCTGGTTCAGTCCTGGAGTCTCATGATGTTCTCTCAGTTTCAGGAGCTTTAATCTGGTTCAGTCCTGGAGTCTCATGATGTTCTCTCAGTTTCAGGAGCTTTAATCTGGTTCAGTCCTGGAGTCTCATGATGTTCTCTCAGTTTCAGGAGCTTTAATCTGGTTCAGTCCTGGAGTCTCATGATGTTCTCTCAGTTTCAGGAGCTTTAATCTGGTTCAGTCCTGGAGTCTCATGATGTTCTCTCAGTTTCAGGAGCTTTAATCTGGTTCAGTCCTGGAGTCTCATGATGTTCTCTCAGTTTCAGGAGCTTTAATCTGGTTCAGTCCTGGAGTCTCATGATGTTCTCTCAGTTTCAGGAGCTTTAATCTGGTTCAGTCCTGGAGTCTCATGATGTTCTCTCAGTTTCAGGAGCTTTAATCTGGTTCAGTCCTGGAGTCTCATGATGTTCTCTCAGTTTCAGGAGCTTTAATCTGGTTCAGTCCTGGAGTCTCATGATGTTCTCTCAGTTTCAGGAGCTTTAATCTGGTTCAGTCCTGGAGTCTCATGATGTTCTCTCAGTTTCAGGAGCTTTAATCTGGTTCAGTCCTGGAGTCTCATGATGTTCTCTCAGTTTCTGCAGTGGTTTCATCAGCGACGACGTCTATTAATTCTTTAGAGTTTTATGATCCTGCCCTGAGCAAGAACACACCTACACACAAATACACACACGTACACATGTGCACACACACCTACACACACACACATGGACGCACACCCACAGACACACACACACATATACACACACGCACACACACACATGCTCACACACACACACACATACACACAACAACACACACACACTGATGACACACTAGAGTCACACATCACAACAACACACACACACACTGATGATACAATAGAGTCACTCATCACAACAACACACACACACACACTGATGATACAATAGAGTCACATGTCACAACAACACACACACTGATGATACAATACTGTAGAGTCACACATCACAACAACACACACACACTGATGATACAATAGAGTCACACATCACAACAACACACACACTGATGATACAATAGAGTCACACATCACAACAACACACACTGATAATACAATAGAGTCACACATCACAACAACAAACACACACTGGTGATACAATAGAGTCACACATCACAACAACACACACACACTGATGATACAATAGAGTCACATATCACAACAACACACACACACTGATGATACAATAGAGTCACACACCACAACAACACACACTGATGATACAATAGAGTCACACATCACAACAACACACGCACACTGATGATACAAT
>JACEEU010000863.1:0-35000 GCA_016630915.1 Callionymus lyra | reverse complement strand
TTACATCAGCAAACTGGTAGAAGCAAAGAGGAAAACCCCAAAGTGTCTCCTGCTCCTCAAATCACGGCTGTATTCTGTGAAGCTGTCAGCAATGCATTGTTGAGATTTTTCATCTCTCCCCCTTTGTTTGGAACCCCTACTGTCTCTGAGCCCCTCTCCTCCTTTTGGTCTTCCTTCACTGCTGTATCTTTGGGTGATATTTTGGCACTAGTGAACAAGATGAAACCCTCCTCTGCTCAGTCCTTCCTTGTGTTTTTATCAAAGTATTTGATGTAATTGGCCCCTGGGTTACCAATATGGTGAACCTCTCCCTTTCCACAGGGGTTTTTCCCAATGCATTTAAACATGTCATTGTAGAGCCTCTGCTCAAAAAGCCAGTCTTAGACCCAACTGAGCTCAGTAATTTCAGGCCTATTTCTAATCTCCCTTTCTTGTCCAAGATCTTGGAGAAGGTGGTGTCTGAGCAGCTGTGTTCCTGGATCAGAGCGACATCCATGAGAAGTTTCAGTTTGGCTTCCGTAAACATCACTCTACGGAGACAGCTTTACTGAAGGTGTCCAGTGACATCATGATGTCGGCTGACTCTGGTAAATTCCCTGTTCTGGTTCTTTTGGATCTGTCCTCAGCCTTTGACAGTTGTTCACCAGATCCTGCTGAAAAGACTGAGGGATGAAGTGGGACCGCCTGGGTCTGTGTTAGAATGGTTCTAATTATACCTTTCTGGGCGCAGTTTTAGTGTATCTGCCAATCAAATGATGTCTGAATCGGCAGATCTGATGTGTGAAGTCCCTCAAGGTTCTGTTCTGAGTCCTTTATTGTTTTTGCTGTACTTGATTCCCCTCGGTAAAATCATTCAGAGATTTCTTGATGTTTCTTATCATATTTTGCTGATGACATCCAGCTCTACTGCTCTGTTGATCCAACTGAGCCCCAGAGGCTGAACACATGACATCATTTTTACATCAGATATGAAATGCCATTATTTAACGTAGCCATTAGCAAGACCATTTTTATGAAGGACGATAAATGACTTATGTATAAATAATCAGATCATAAATGATTAGCAATAGCATGGACACGCTCCATCTTCCCAGGATTATCAAAGTTAGCCGTGAAGCTAAGATATGATGAACGTGTGATGCTCTCAAGGTAGTGGTAGTTGATCCAAGGCTGTGACCAATCACTGCCTTAGACTGATGTTTGACACGCCCACTTGATTTACATGTCAAAATGTTAAAATGACAAAATGAATAAATACCTAAAAAAAATAGAAGACAGAATGTATTAATTTATAAACAAATGTCAAAATGTATAAATGACAAAATCTGTACTTATACGTAAAACATATTCTTTGACAAAAATTAAATCATAAGTCATTTATTTATTTTGACATATTGATATTTATTCAAATATTTATTTATTCATTTTTACATTTTGCTACGTATTTATACAATTATTTATACATTTATTTATACATAAGTCCTTCATACATTTTTGTTTTCTTCTAAATGCAGTTTTTCCTCAACAAGACGTTTATTCTGACGCTTAAATCAGGATTTGATTTCAGATCGTGTTGGTTTCTTAGTCAAAGCAAGCAAAAGAAAACACATATAGTTACACAGTTAGTCTTTCCATCAGTTAAACCTTCAGTGAAGATGAAAAACATTTCTTTTGTCTATAAAATGGTTAAAGTTATAACATTATATCCGTGTCAACATTAAAGTAAACAAAAATAAGGAACGAGATCATCTAACAACAATAAATATCTTTAATTACTTTATCAATTTTTAAAAGGATCCATTTGCTAGAAAAACAATAAAACAAATTCATAAAAACTATAAACATTTTTGAGAAGCTTAAACCATTTAATGGTAAACAATGTTTTTAATGAACTCAGAAGGTAATTATAGTGATTTTTCTTCATATATTGTTAAAATAAGGTCTTCATTGAAGTGATGCTAACAGTGCTAACGGGTTAATTGAAGTGAACGTAGTCAATATTCACGATGTTTCCTCTGTCGGGCTTCACGTCGACACAGGAAACACGTCAGTCTTTCACGGTTCACTCGTTGAAGGATCGGACGAGTTCTGCTCTTACAAGTCCGACAGAAATACAGTCATTCACGTTCTTATCTAAGACTTTCCGCCGTTTATTTTGACATGAACGACTCGATCGTTACACTCAATTTGGTTCGGTCCGTCGACCAATTTTCCCGCCGACACGCGTGGGCATAAACGGGGCAATTACTCGCGGACCCCCGCTAATGCTAATTCCGCGCCACAATATGGCCGCTTCTGTCGGCGTGAAATCGTCGGACACTTTACTGCGCTGTTTCTCTGCAGGAGTTTTTCTCTTTACCTTCGAGCGATGGCTCGTTTCACTGGAAAATTGGCTCCGGCGCTCCTCGCCGCTCCACTCGTCCTCGCCCTCCTCCTCGCTAAATTCGTGGCGCCGAGAGCGCTAATCCAATTAGCTAGAGGAGGAAAAAATGGCGCTATCTGTGGTTTTAACATGTCACCTGTGATTGTGGCCAGAAATACCTCGTGTCCTGAACAAATCACGTACAGTATTTATTCTTTTCTCCGCCCACGGGTTTGTAAAGAACTCATTAAGGATCTTCTCTCCAGCAACACACTGGACCGTCGGCCGCAGGTAGATAAACACAAGTGCGTGCTTCGCCCACAACACACTGTACACATTAATATTCTGCTGCCAAGACCTCGCCTCGTCCTCTGCCTTCAGCCACTGAGAGCCAGATGGTGTCAGTGTTCTCGGGTGGAGAACATCAGCGTGGGCACGTATTCTCACCGGCGGCACATATTCTCACCGGCGGCACGTTTCAAATGTTGTCGGAGGAGGAAAAAAAGGTTTGTTTATCTTTCCAAGAGTACAATTATGCAGATGGAAAGTCCATTTCAGGGATTGTGGTGGGTGAGAACCGCTCGCTACTACGTCCATTTTGACAGCATTTTAATGGAAAAATAAAAATTTTAGCCGAAAATACCGAAACAATGATGGTGTGAAAGTACAACGTGAAGTTTCAGAAACTTTCTTTAAACGTCTGCATCTGTTCATTTAATTAATCTTAATCAAAATTCTGTATTAATCGAGCAAACACCGAAGGTTATAAATAGATGCTATAAATAAAAGGAAGTCTAAATTATATTGACAATGTATCTGTTACAATAATTCGATATTAAATATTTTACTGTTTATTTAGAACTTGTTAGTTGACATGTGTCAATAAAATACAATGTTCTTCTGATGGCACTTTATTCACCAACAAATCATGTTGATGTTTGTTTCAAGTATTTGAAGGAACATCACTAGAAACTTCTCTCCTTCTCAACCTTTGAAAGCAAAACATTTGCTGCTGAAATTGTGAGAAAAAGATTTGAATCAAAGCTTTTGAACCGGAGCAGCTTGTGGTGAATCTTTTTTGTCCTGTGGTGACGTTCGAGTCTCGTCCTCGTCCGACCGTCCTTTGAATTCCCTTCGTGGCCGCGGACGACCTCGCCGGCGGCGCTCCGGCGCCTCCCTGGCATCCCGGTGGCCTTTCCGTGATGTTTTGTAGCAGAAAGCAGCTTACGGTGGATTTGAACATGATGAGGTGGACACTCCGGTTCACTCTCTGTTTCTAAACAAGTCTGTGACCCTGTGAAGTGCCAGAACCGGAGGTCGAGGTTTGGTTCCCACTGCCTTTTCATATTCACTACACTTTACTTTGGTGTTTTTCTCTTTTGAACACAGTGGGAACTATTGCTGTTCTCACTGCTCCTGATGGCAAACTGGTCACGTTTCACCTGCTCAGCCAAGGACACACTTTCACTGAAGGTTTTCGTTCGTTAATCTTGAATCTTAAAGTGATTTTTTAGCCAAAATTAAAGCCACTCATTTTCTTCCATAATGTCGGCTAATGTTGGATCGTTTTGCGTAGATTTAAGATACAAAAGATCTTAAAATATAGTATTATTATTACAATTTAGTTGAACCATCTCTATGACCCTATTGCCCGAAAACAAATGTATTTCTGGTATCCCCTGTGTTGTCTCTGGGTCAAGAAACAACCTCCATCACTGCATATGTATTTATAAAAGAGAGGTTGTTCTCACATGACTCAGAGACAACACAGGGGATACCAGAAACACATTTGTTTTCGGGCAATGGGGTCACGTTGACCCTGGGATAACACAAAGGTTAAGGATTCTGTGAGTTTGCAGCACGACAGGTCGTCTGGTTTGACCTGGATGTTGACGGTTGAGTTTCTAAGGATTGTTTCTCAACATCCATCTCAACACGTCTGTAAAACACTAAGATTAACAACAAATGAAACCTGGACAATTGCTATATAGACTTGGATACAGGAGAGACATTATGCTGTAAATGGTGTCATTATTAGGATGATCCATGATGATACAACTCTCTAAAACCAAATATATCTCTGAGACACAACAACCAATGAAAACGTAAATAAAGGACGTCCAACATCGAACAATGTGTAGCTGGAGCAGGAGGATCATCGGTGCCAACCATCCAAGTGGAACTCATTCATTTTCTGTGCCGCTAGTTCACATCTAGGGGTCGCGAGGAGCTGGAGTCTATCTAAGCTTTTTCGGGTGAGAGGCAGGGGACACCCTGGACAGGACGCAAGTCTCTCTCGGGACACACAAAGACACACAACCATTCATACACACACTCATAACTACTGACAATTTCCCCAAGTTCTCAATCAACCTCTGAATGTTTGTGGAGTGTGGGAGGAAACCGGAGTGTCCAGAGTAAACCCAAGAAGATATGATTTTAAATTAAAAAAAAAGTGAATCTATAAATTTGTACTAAAAGTGTGTCATCGTGACGACAAAGAGGTTTTCGAGATGATCAGACCAGATCAATCCATCCCAGATCATTATTGATACTTTTAGTCTTGAAATCAATGTTTTATAAAAACCAAGTGACCTTCATGTCAAGGTCAAAAATCCTACTTTGGAAATATAAACTACACAACACGTGGAGAACATACAAACTACACACAGGGAGGTTACAAGTCGACTCCCTCCCGACCTGGAAGTGAACCAGCAACCTTTACGCTGTGAGGCGATCGAACCACCGAGTAATCTGAAGCTTTGTTTGCTGCAGTGCATCATGGGACTTGTAGCATGACTGGGGAAAATACCAGCAGAAGTAGTAAAAGATAAGTTTGACTTTTGACTGTCTTTTCCACATCAACGACACTCAAACAAACCCCTGATGTTAGTCAACAGAACTTCTTCATCCCATCAACACTAGGAATATTTCTCTCGAGTGTATTTCTCTGACATAAGAGCGTCAATCACTCCCTCATCACCATCTAGACGAGCTGACAATGCTGTAGATCTTTAACCCTGTAAGACCCGATGTTTTAATGGGTTCAACCACAGAACCAAGATCATTGTTCTCTGCCGTGTGTCCTGACGATACAACTCGATCCGACATCTGTTTATGAGGCTCGTCCTCAACAAGTCCAACCACCTCCTGTTACTTGATGGAGCAACATCCCTGGATTTATTTTAGACCAGACCTTCGTGTGACAAACTGGGAAGTTGAAATCACTTCATGGTTCTGCTGGAGCTGCCGAGGACCATCTGTGAAGGACTCGTAAGGAGACACAGTTGCTTCCTAACGGCTGACACTTATTTAGCCAAATGCACCGTTTTCCCAGCGGCTCGTCTCAGCCTCGACTCAACCTGGTTTTCGTTTTTTTTAGTTTCTCTACTATTTCCAGCACCTGCTCCGCTCCGGTTCCAAGTGTGCTGACCCGGCACTAAAACGTTGACCTTCTGCCCGCTACGGATTGGTCAGAGAGTGATGTCACCGAAGAGTCATCGGCACGACTTCATAAACACGAAACAAATGAGCTTGAAAAAAAAAAAAAACACTGCAAAAGGTTTTTTTCCTGATGTCCTCGGACAAGGTTCGGACATTTTTGTGTTTGGTAAGTCGACCTTTGACCTTAAGGTTTGCAGGCAGTAGGTGTCAGGGATGGAACACAATCATGGTATAACTGTATCAAGTACTCACTGCAGGTTTTTAACAGGTGGTTAACTGTCCATTTTTAGATCTGGTCTTAAAATACACTTTTATTCCCTGGCTTTTAACACAGCATGAGACTCTGAGCTGTTTTAACTGCTTTTTACTTGTTTTATTTCATATTGTTTTTATCTTTGTGTGTTTTAACTTTACTTTCTTTTATGTCACTATACAGCACTTTATAACAACTGTTGTGGTTTTTAAAGCGCTTTATAAATAAAGTTGAGTTGAGTTGAGGTGTGTCTGGATGAGCAGGAGCAGGTGAATGGAACAAGGCCGACCAATCACAGCGCAGGAGATGGAGAAAGAGAAGATGGCCGTGACAATATGAGTCAGTGTCAGACAAACGGCTGGTAATGGGCTCAGGTCCGTGGCCTCCTGCCTTCTCCACGGCGACAGAACGAACTGCTGAACGAGAGCAGACGGAAACGAAAAGAAGAAGCAGCTGAAACGACTTCGAACACAACCTACAGATGCTGCGTTCACAGACAAATGTTCACGACAACTGTCTCGGCCGAAGAGTCGGTTCGGTTCGCGCGACACAAATGTGTCCGTCAAGTATTGTCACGGCGCACAAAAGGGACGCGATCGCATCCAAACGATGCATTTTGTTTCCGCCCGCGACGCGTCCTTTTATGTGTGCGGAGAGAAGCCGGAGCCCACCGGCTCTTCGCCCGACAGATCCGTGGAGGAAAAGAGCAGATTGGCCGAGATAAAGTCGCCCACTCGCATCCCGGCGCGAGCTGCCAGTCGTGGAGATAATTACAGAGCTGGCGACGACTCTCAGTTCAATCATAGGTTTGAACGTGAGGCTGAAACTCAGCATATGCTGTTTTTCTACAGCATCAGACGGTCTAACCTTTAAAGGTCTTTTCTTATCTGTTTGATGTCAGTCAAAGAATCTCCCATCTGAGGACCCCCCCCCCGACATCACTGAGGACTCACTGAAGAAGATGTTATCCCTGCATCTGCTCTCGGGTCACATCCCTGATCTCCTCCCTGCCGCCTTGAAAACTTAATAAAAGAGCTTCTTGTACTTTAAGTCTCTTTTAATTAACAAGCAGATATTTTATTCATTTCTCTTTCTCTCCGGCGCAGGATGTTCTTCCGTCAGTTACATAAACAACAAAACTAACATTGTTTCTCCGTCACTAGGAGAGGCAGGGATGTGATCTGATGACTTAACACGAAGAAGCAGGTGTTGTTGGTTTAGCAGACGAACAAAGTATTTAATCACTGATAAAAATGTACTTTCGGATAAAACAAGGAGTAACTTAGGAGAGAAGATGCTGAACCAGAATAATAATTAAAAACTTCATCAAATAAACTTAAACTGTGACGAGTTACTCGAGAGTCGAGTCACGAACAGAAGCGTCTCCAGTGACTCACTTTGAACAGGTGTGTCACAGGTGAGCAGATCCAGTGTCGGGTGAAGATGAGCAGGACCTCTGCAACATCACAGCATCATACGTGGATTATAGAGAAGAGAGTGACATCTAGTGGACAAACTGAAGACACTGTTTTCATGAAGCTTCATGAGGTTGATGGTTCAAATCTCAACCTCAACACTGACTGACAGGAACTGGATTCTAACTAGACTCTGGACTGTAGTTCTTCTGGGATGAAGCTTCTATCGTTCTTAAAGGAGAAGATATCTGTGACTGGTGTTCATGTGTTGATGAGATCTATCCTTCATACCTTAATACATTAAGAGATCTACAGAAGAAATGTCTTAGATGTATATCCCCCTTTTTTCAATGGATTTAAAGTACCTTATTATTGATCAGTTAAATGTTTACCAAACATGTTTATTTATGCATAAGTTTATTTATAACAAATCAAGAACTTCCAAAAACTTTACAGAATCTGTTCATTCACTGATGTTCACTCGTATCCAACTAGACACCGACGTTTTTGTTATATTTTTGTTTTTGCCTTTTCTTGGATTGTTTTTGGATAAATGTTTGGCCTCAATGTCATGAGTCTGATTTGAGCAGGTGAGGATCTCTGTACAGGTGAGGGCTTCGATCCCACCACGTACACTTTTGTATTCCTTAAGGTGTGATAAACAATAAAAGAAAGAAAGAAAGAAAGAAAGAAAGAAAGAAAGAAAGAAAGAAAGAAAGAAAGAAAGAAAGAAAGAAAGAAAGAAAGAAAGAAAGAAAGAAAGAAAGAAAGAAAGAAAGAAAGAAAGACAGGAAAGAATGAAACAAATGAAGACCCTGATGCATTTGTATTAAAGACACTAGAAGGTTGCGATGCCATTCAGGAAATGACCTCAATGAAACAGCTAATGAGGCATCCTGATGCACTGTTGTCATTTTTAAAGTACTAACACTAGATGGCATGCTCTGAATTAATGCCATTTGATAATCAAAAAATAAAGTATAAACTACAGGCTTGATCGAAGAGCCAAATCTTATTAAGCACAGTCGCAGTCAGCATTCACTCCAGACTGATTCATTCTGTTTCAAGATTTAAATTATTATACGACACTAGTTATTTAAAAGCATCTGTTTAACTGCAAATGCTAAACCTTAGATCGATCAAAGAGAACCCCCCGGGAAGGGGGCTAAAAGATGGAAACCCCCACAAGAACATTTGAATGACCAGATTACAAGAAAACAAATCAGGATGTCTCTCTACGGGGGATCAGGACACAGAGAACTTGAAAGAACCATTTGGCCGGAAAGGGACGACCTCCAGGACCGAATTTTGCCTTAAATATAGCTTCTACAGCGGGCCTTTTCTCCGGAAATATTGCCTGTACAGTGGGGGGGGGGGGGGGGGGGGGGGGGGGGGGGGGGGGGGGGGGGGGCCGCCCCCCCCCGCGGGGGGGGGTGTTTTCTCTCCCCCCCGCGGGGGGGGGGGGGGAGGAGGGGGGGGGGGGGGGGGGGGGGGGGGGGGGGGGGGGGGGCCCCGGTTTTTTATTTTTTTAATTTTTTAAATAAAACAGTTGATCTTAATCAATGTTTCATGAAGCTTCATCAACACATCACAAATCATCGTCTCTGGGATGGATTTTGTCAACACACTCGCTCTGCGACGGTTTCTAAACAGAGTGAAAGAGTGAAAAGACGAGTGTGGCGGAGCTGCTCGGGAACATTACACATTCATACGGGGTAAAGGCGCTGGTGTGCAGTCGAGTCCCAAACAGGACTGAATGAAAAGTAAATCTGTCTCCTCGCAGCTGCACGACATGAGCAGCAGCTGGCCTGTTGTAAATGCAAATCATCTTGTTGTTTCACTTTAACTTTCCTTCAAACTCGTGGCGGAGACCAGTTCCATTAATTGCTTGACTTGGCAGACGAACGGCTTTGTGTGAATGTGTCTGCGTGTCGTGTTCAGATGGTGTCGTCGCGTCAGTGGGAACACGACCGCAGGCTTCATTATTTACTAACCTTGATTTATTTATCGAGATTCTCCGCGACCTTGGATGACCTTCTGCGAGGCCGGGGTTCGACCGTCAGCGACGACCAGTGACGACCAGCGACGGTTGAACTCGTGGCAGATGCAGATCCTGGCGGCGGATCACGAGGTCGTCTATAGCTGTTGGTCACGCGTGACTCCAGACGCAGCTGCTCGTCACAATCTGACGTTTGATGCACAAAATCCTTTTTTTCTTCTTTCATGTCTTTGGTGACGTTTTCATAATCTTTATAAAACAGTGTTTGTTCGTGTGTTTTCTTAACACAAATGTTTAGAACAAACATCAATAGTTTGTGGTCAATAATATGTCACGATCCGATCAGGGCAGGAGAACCAGATGCGGAAGTCAATACATCCACGGAGGAATAGTTCAGAAAAAGTCTTTAATAAATCCAGAGCAGTCCGTAATAGGAACAAAAAACAAAACAGGGACCCGGGACGAAGGCAGGGCACGGCTGGAGATCGGGTCCCAACAGCAACTAAAACAAAAAGACAAAAGGACTCATGTGAGTAAATAAAAGTGCTGACAACGTCAGGAGTCTCCAAAGGATTATCCAGTTCTGATTCAAAGGCGAGGAGCGAGATCGAAAGGACAGCCAACCTGGTCTGGAAACGCAATACTCTGGTGAGTTCTTCCGGGTAGAGACGCTCCTTATCAACGGGAAGAACTCGCCACTCAATCATCACCAGCCGCGCACCTGCCAGCGTCTGTCACCAGAAAACACAGGACACATAAAAACGGAAAACCACCTTCAAAATAAAACAAGAAGGACATAAGCATGACATAATAGACTCAATGTGTTGTTAGGTTCATTTATTCATGAAGCTTCATCGACACATCACTACCATCTAGTGGACTCTGAAGATAATGACACTGTTTCATGAAGCTTCATCGACACATCACTACCATCTAGTGGACTCTGAAGATAATGACACTGTTTCATGAAGCTTCATCAACACATCACTACCATCTAGTGGACTCTGAAGATAATGACACTGTTTCATGAAGCTTCATCAACACATCACTACCATCTAGTGGACTCTGAAGATAATGACACTGTTTCATGAAGCTTCATCAACACATCACTACCATCTAGTGGACTCTGAAGATAATGACACTGTTTCATGAAGCTTCATCAACACATCACTACCATCTAGTGGACTCTGAAGATAATGACACTGTTTCATGAAGCTTCATCAACACATCACTACCATCTAGTGGACCCTGAAGATAATGACACTGTTTCATGAAGCTTCATCAACACATCACTACCATCTAGTGGACTCTGAAGATAATGACACTGTTTCATGAAGCTTCATCAACACATCACTACCATCTAGTGGACTCTGAAGATAATGACACTGTTTCATGAAGCTTCATCAACACATCACTACCATCTAGTGGACTCTGAAGATAATGACATTGTTTCATGAAGCTTCATCAACACATCACTACCATCTAGTGGACTCTGAAGATAATGACACTGTTTCATGAAGCTTCATCAACACATCACTACCATCTAGTGGACTCTGAAGATAATGACACTGTTTCATGAAGCTTCATCAACACATCACTACCATCTAGTGGACTCTGAAGATAATGACACTGTTTCATGAAGCTTCATCAACACATCACTACCATCTAGTGGACCCTGAAGATAATGACACTGTTTCATGAAGCTTCATCAACACATCACTACCATCTAGTGGACTCTGAAGATAATGACACTGTTTCATGAAGCTTCATCAACACATCACTACCATCTAGTGGACTCTGAAGATAATGACACTGTTTCATGAAGCTTCATCAACACATCACTACCATCTAGTGGACTCTGAAGATAATGACACTGTTTCATGAAGCTTCATCAACACATCACTACCATCTAGTGGACTCTGAAGATAATGACATTGTTTCATGAAGCTTCATCAACACATCACTACCATCTAGTGGACTCTGAAGATAATGACACTGTTTCATGAAGCTTCATCAACACATCACTACCATCTAGTGGACTCTGAAGATAATGACACTGTTTCATGAAGCTTCATCAACACATCACTACCATCTAGTGGACTCTGAAGATAATGACACTGTTTCATGAAGCTTCATCAACACATCACTACCATCTAGTGGACTCTGAAGATAATGACACTGTTTCATGAAGCTTCATCAACACATCACTACCATCTAGTGGACTCTGAAGATAATGACATTGTTTCATGAAGCTTCATCAACACATCACTACCATCTAGTGGACTCTGAAGATAATGACACTGTTTCATGAAGCTTCATCAACACATCACTACCATCTAGTGGACTCTGAAGATAATGACACTGTTTCATGAAGCTTCATCAACACATCACTACCATCTAGTGGACTCTGAAGATAATGACACTGTTTCATGAAGCTTCATCAACACATCACTACCATCTAGTGGACTCTGAAGATAATGACACTGTTTCATGAAGCTTCATCAACACATCACTACCATCTAGTGGACTCTGAAGATAATGACACTGTTTCATGAAGCTTCATCAACACATCACTACCATCTAGTGGACTCTGAAGATAATGACATTGTTTCATGAAGCTTCATCAACACATCACTACCATCTAGTGGACTCTGAAGATAATGACACTGTTTCATGAAGCTTCATCAACACATCACTACCATCTAGTGGACTCTGAAGATAATGACACTGTTTCATGAAGCTTCATCAACACATCACTACCATCTAGTGGACTCTGAAGATAATGACACTGTTTCATGAAGCTTCATCAACACATCACTACCATCTAGTGGACTCTGAAGATAATGACACTGTTTCATGAAGCTTCATCAACACATCACTACCATCTAGTGGACTCTGAAGATAATGACACTGTTTCATGAAGCTTCATCAACACATCACTACCATCTAGTGGACTCTGAAGATAATGACACTGTTTCATGAAGCTTCATCAACACATCACTACCATCTAGTGGACTCTGAAGATAATGACACTGTTTCATGAAGCTTCATCAACACATCACTACCATCTAGTGGACTCTGAAGATAATGACACTGTTTCATGAAGCTTCATCAACACATCACTACCATCTAGTGGACTCTGAAGATAATGACACTGTTTCATGAAGCTTCATCAACACATCACTACCATCTAGTGGACTCTGAAGATAATGACACTGTTTCATGAAGCTTCATCAACACATCACTACCATCTAGTGGACTCTGAAGATAATGACACTGTTTCATGAAGCTTCATCAACACATCACTACCATCTAGTGGACTCTGAAGATAATGACACTGTTTCATGAAGCTTCATCAACACATCACTACCATCTAGTGGACTCTGAAGATAATGACACTGTTTCATGAAGCTTCATCAACACATCACTACCATCTAGTGGACTCTGAAGATAATGACACTGTTTCATGAAGCTTCATCGACACATCACTACCATCTAGTGGACTCTGAAGATAATGACATTGTTTCATGAAGCTTCATCAACACATCACTACCATCTAGTGGACTCTGAAGATAATGACACTATTTCATGAAGCTTCATCACTTCAAAGTCTCGTGGCCACAGATGATGACTTGAGTTCGATGCAATAATAAAAGTAATAGAAAAACGTCTTCATCTAAGACACGTGCGAACACAGTTTAAGTGATATTGACGAGTCGCCCCCTGAAGAGCCAACACTGTAGGCGAGCGAACGTGGGAGAAGGCGGAACAGCATGTGCTACAAATGACCAATAATGAGTGACAATTACCAGAACCACGTGTCGCCGTGTGATGAAGCCTGTCTCACAGCACCGGCGTCTGCAGGAAGACAGATCGACGAACACGTTTGAAGAACGTTCAAACCTCAGATGAATCTGTTTCGGTCCAGACTTTAAGATGAAGGACGATCGTCTGGAACGAGCGTTTGATCCAAGAACCAGCGGCAGATGTCACAACATCACATGGACACATGTTTATTAGCTCCTTCTGCAGCAGATCAAACCTGCACCAACAGACGAGCAGATGTTCTCTGAAGCAACAGGCGGGAGGACGGTCAACCTGCATTAGCTCCAGGCTTATCTCACAAGAACACGCTCGTCTGAGAGCCGGCGGTCGCTGGTGTAACGAGCAGGTGTTGTTGTCCACGGCCTGTGAAACCAGCGCTTCCTCCAGATACCGTCACTTGAACCTCACGCCTAACATCCATCATCTTCACCGGAACCCTGGAGGAACCCTGGAGGAGATCGGGAGGAAAATCTGGAAGGTCCAGGAGTCGTGGGAGATCATGTCGGCGGCGAGTGTCGCAGGATCATCTGCCTCAACACGAGTCATTATCTCGTCCAACACGACTCGTTTAATGACTTCAAATTAGCGACGGCGTCCCGAGGCGGCGGACGGTGTTTAGAGACCAACACAAATACCGTGATGGAGATAAGAAGTGAAGCGACGCAACAACAGGAACATGAATTATTCAAGTTCATCAGTGACATTAGAATATTACACAAAACTGACTGTAGCTTTGATTTTTTAATAATTGAATTAAATCATGTTTTTAATTAAAAAAAGGTTGAATTGTTTTTTATCAAATAATTGAATAAAACAAATCCAACATTTTCTAAATGAATGCTTTAGATTAGATTAGATTAGACTTTATTAATCAAGTCTTCATTGTTTGCTTCTCCACGAATGGAAAAGGATTTGCGAGGATCTCTGGAGCTGAAGAAGAAGCAAAGGATCCGTTTAATCCTCGGAATGAAAACCGCTTATATTCCTCGTCCACGGTTTGTTTATTATTTTTGTCAGGATTGATGAATAAAGGGCTGAAGACACCATTAGCCGTTGTTTTTTTTCTTCTTTCTTGAGTCGCGTCTCATTCCTCGGCTCTGGACGACTGGATTATTCAAAAAAAACATCAAAACCGAGTCGATATTCAGTGACAGATGAGCCGCGAGCGCCGACCTGATGCAACGTCCACCAATAAGCAGCTGAGAAAACTAAACTTTTCCAGTTACTCCCCGGTCAGATGTGAGGGACCTGGAGATCAAAGCGTCGCTCGCGACTCATCGGCTGTTTTCTCATCAACCGTTTAAATCAGAAGCTGTGGAAGTAAGAATGTAAAGAACAAAGTTCACACACTTCGATGAGAGCGAACATCAAAGAAAATAAACAAGAATTAAAGTACAGAACACAGTGATTCTCAACATCATACAGAGATCAACGTTATTGTTATTATTATTGTAATTATTATTATTATTATTATTGTATTTGTTAATGTTATTATTGTTATTGTTTTCATAATGATGATTATATTTGTTATAATTGTTAGTATTATTGTTATAATTGTGTTATTAGTGTTAGTATTATTGTATTTGTTTTCGTTATTATTGTTATTGTTATCATTGTTATCATTGTTATCATTATGATTATTATTATTATATTTGTTATATTTATATATTATTATTATTTAATTATATTTTATTTAAATTATTATTTTTTTTTTATATTTATTTTTATTATTATTATTATTATTATATTTGTTATAATTGTTATTATTATTGTAATTATTATTATTATTATTATTGTATTTGTTTTCGTTATTATTGTTATTGTTATCATTATGATTATTATTATTATTATTATATTTGTTATAATTGTTATTATTATTGTAATTATTAATACTATTATTGCTTTTGTTATTGTTATCATTGTTATCATTATTTTTATTGTTATCATTGTTATTATTATTATTATTGTTATAGTTGTTATAATCGTTATAATCATTATTATTATTGTTATTATTGTATTTGTTATTGTTATTGTTATAATTATTATTACTATTATTATTTTAAAAAGTGTGATGTGATGCGAGTCCAGATTTTCAAGGTAAAAAAATATTTTTAAATGCTGGTAAAAAGGCATCAAATGTGTAAAAGATGTAAAAATAGGTTTGAATAAAGTGAAAGAATCGCAGCGACTCGACACCAAACATGGTTAACAAACACGAACACATTGACCTCCATCATCCGACGTCTTCGTGGCCGAACAGGACGTCTGACAAATGTCAGGAACATCTTTTGATGATGTGACTGCGGCAGGAGATGAAACACCTCCACGCCCTCCCATGATGCCGCGGGGCCGGCGGAGCGACGCCCCGGGCGAGTCTCGGCGCCGCAGGTTCAACTTTCATTTGGCTGTCAGGACCACGACGTCAGATTAGGACGATTCAAACCTGTTGACTTCGCTAAACCTCCACGTCTTGATGACGACGTCAGATGAAGAGGTTTATGTTTGAATTGATATTTTCATTGTGTTGACTTGTGGCTCGACTCACCTGTAGAATGAACGTCTGATATACTTGTTTATTTTCTCACTGATTCAATCCATCTCTCCGCAGTTCAATCAGTTCATGTTTGTTTCCTTGTCAACCAATGAAGCACGAAGACAGGACATACCCCTGCCAAGGAGCTCATGTCCTACTTGATAAAACATCTTATTCCATCCATTAACCAGATTCCAGGATTCATCAGAGTTTTAGCTCAACAACCCTGAAACAATTTTACATGAACTTAATAAGTCGAGTTATTTTCATTGTTTTAAGTCTTATTCATTATGTTGTTAATCAGGTAGCATCAGCAGCCGTGACAAAACCTGCACATTCTCCCTGGATCCAGATGAATCTTCAGTCCAATCACTTCCAATTTGAAAATCTCTTGACGATACTTTCAGTGATTTTGTTCACAAACATTAAATAAAGTAACACAAGCGAAAAAAAATCATCTCCATGGCAGAGAGGATTCAACTCACAATAATTAACTCACAATAATTAACTCACAATAATTAACTCACAATATTTAACTCACAATAATTAACTCACAATATTTAACTCACAATATTTAACTCACAATATTCGACTCACAATATTCGACTCACAATATTCAACTCTTAGTATTCGACTCACAATATTCGACTCACAATATTCGACTCACAATATTCAACTCTCAGTATTCGACTCACAATATTTGACTCACAATATTCGACTCTTAATATTCAACTCTCAGTATTCGACTCACAATATTTGACTCACAATATTCGACTCTTAATATTCAACTCTCAATATTCGACTCTTAATATTCAACTCTCAATATTCGACTCTTAATATTCAACTCTCAATATTCGACTCTTAATATTCAACTCTCAGTATTCGACTCACAATATTTGACTCACAATATTCGACTCTTAATATTCAACTCTCAGTATTCGACTCACAATATTTGACTCACAATATTCGACTCAATTAATATTCAACTCTCAGTATTCGACTCACAATATTTGACTCACAATATTCGACTCTTAATATTCAACTCTCAGTATTCGACTCACAATATTTGACTCACAATATTCGACTCTTAATATTCAACTCTCAATATTCGACTCTTAATATTCAACTCTCAATATTCGACTCTTAATATTCAACTCTTAATATTCAACTCTCAATATTCGACTCTTAATATTCAACTCTCAATATTCGACTCTCAATATTCGACTCTTAATATTCAACTCTCAGTATTCGACTCACAATATTCGACTCACAATATTCGACTCTTAATATTCAACTCTCAGTATTCGACTCACAATATTTGACTCACAATATTCGACTCTTAATATTCAACTCTCAGTATTCGACTCACAATATTTGACTCACAATATTCGACTCTTAATATTCAACTCTCAATATTCGACTCTTAATATTCAACTCTCAATATTCGACTCTTAATATTCAACTCTTAATATTCAACTCTCAATATTCGACTCTTAATATTCAACTCTCAATATTCGACTCTCAATATTCGACTCTTAATATTCAACTCTCAATATTCGACTCTTAATATTCAACTCTTAATATTCAACTCTCAATATTCGACTCACAATATTCAACTCTCAATATTTGACTCACAATATTCGACTCTTAATATTCAACTCTCAATATTCGACTCTCAATATTCGACTCTTAATATTCAACTCTCAATATTCGACTCTCAATATTCAACTCTCAATATTCAACTCACAATATTCGACTCTTAATATTCAACTCACAATATTCGACTCTCAATATTCAACTCACAATATTCGACTCACAATATTCAACTCACAATATTCGACTCACAATATTCGACTCTCAATATTCAACTCACGATATTCGACTCACAATATTCGACTCTTAATATTCAACTCTCAATATTCAACTCACAATATTCGACTCTTAATATTCAACTCACAATATTCGACTCTCAATATTCAACTCACAATATTCAACTCACAATATTCGACTCTTAATATTCAACTCTCAATATTCAACTCTCAATATTCGACTCTTAATATTCAACTCACAATATTCGACTCTCAATATTCAACTATCAATATTCAACTCACAATATTCGACTCACAATATTCAACTCACAATATTCGACTCACAATATTCGACTCTCAATATTCAACTCACGATATTCGACTCACAATATTCGTCTCACGATATTCGACTCACAATATTCGACTCTTAATATTCAACTCACAATATTCGACTCTCAATATTCGACTCACGATATTCGACTCACAATATTCGACTCATAATATTCAACTTTTAAATTCACGCTGAAGCCGATTTAAACGTGAACGTCGACTCCTTCTGTCACCCCTGCTGCTTCCATGTACTTCCTTCAACGTTTCCTCCCACAGAGATGAACTTCTGACCAGATGGTTGTCCATGTTCACCCGGGTAGCTGGGACAGGCTCCGCTCAGCGACCATGTGTGCGCTAATATAACTCCGGTCTGACTTTTATGTAAATGTTCACGCAGTAAATGTTTCAGCGAAAAGGTCGTCGTCGTCCATCTGCCCCCCGATTGGTCGGCCTTGTTAACAGACAGTCGGAGGTCAGAGGTCAGAGGTCAGCGACACGGACAGAATCAGTCGGGCTGATCCAATTAAGCTGGTGTGCCGAGCCGAGCCACTGATCGCTGTGTTATTTACGGAGTGTGTTTACAGGGAACAGCAGCTGAGCGGCGCCTCAATTATTCAGCAGGAAGAGGTGTAATGACTTCCTGCTGTTATTAATGGACGCCGCCGCACGCAGGAGCGTCGCCAGGAAGACGAGCCGGAGATTGATGGTGATGCGGCTTTAATTAAAAGTTCACAAACAACTGGAACCTTCGCGTTCACAGACGACACAGGAGTCAAGGTCGCGAGGAACGTTTGAGATTATTCTCGGATTCAAGTCAGACTTCAGTGAAAGAACATCAGTGACGACATTCAACGAACGTGTTCAATGTTAGAACTTTCAGTTTTTCTTCAATCATTTCTATTTAAAGTGTTCAATATATTTGTATTTAATGATACAATAAAATAAATAGAACACATTCAAAATAAATGACTTGTGAAGTATTTTTCAAACAATCATGTGATTTGATCCAGTAGCTCTGAGCTCTGTTGGTTTAGTCTGGAGACTATTATACCAACTTTTATATATGGAATTTAATTCAGATATAAACGTATTTTTGAATAATTGGAATCAAAAATGAAACTTTTTTGTTGAATTTTTATATTTTTTAAATTTGATTAATGTTTTTATTTAATAATTGATCACAATATTCGACTCACTATATTCGAATCTCTGTTAAAATGTTTGATCATGTAATAACAATTAAATTAAATATATAAATTCAATATAAATGTTGGTATAATAGAGTCTCCAGACAAAACCAACGGAGCTCAGAGCTGCTGATCAAACAGTTTTATGATTATTGGAAAAAGGAAAATCAAAGGCTGTGTGGAAAAAACTATATACATTTGGAAAATATTATATTTAAAAAATTAAATTATAATTCATTCTTTCAATGCATCATTTACTTTTTTTAAGCACTGATAAATGTTTTCACTAATTTTACTAACTTTTAATAATTTAATATTATCAATATTGCAGGTTGTTTTTCATTGAATAATTGTTAAAATGAATCATTTGTTTTTATTTTTTCTTCTCACACGTAGAGTTTTATATTCTTATTCCAATAAAAGTGAGACAATAATAAGAAGACGATGAAGAAGACATGAATGTGGTTCAAGGACGAATGAAGAAAATTCATTTATAATCTTTTCAAAAACTAAAAACCAGAAGTTTTTCATAGTTTTATTATTCAAAGTTGATCGACATCAAAAGAAAATCTCTTTGAAGGAACATTTCTTTAAAAAAATCCACTTCAACATTAATTAAGAGATTTATTCTCTTCATTGAAACCACGTTTTTCTCTCTTACGAGGAGGTCAAAGGTCAACAAGATGAGCAACAGTGATAAATGCTTTTGTGATATGAGAAGACGACCTTGATGTCAGGAGCTTTAGAAGCAGCTCAAACCTGTGTTGAAACCAGACTCATCCGTGGATCTGCTCTCGACTCTTCATGTCCGACTCGCTCAGTTCCACCTTCACCCCGGAATCATACGATCGATGTTCGGCTGAATTATTCAATCATGTGATTCCAGCAGTGATTCTTTCTTCTGCTGATGTTTGTTAGAATCTCTCCAGGGACGTATTCCATGGAGGATCAATAGATGATGAGATCACAGGATTATTGATCCTCCTGACCTGTGATCACCTTCAGTCCAGGAGTCTTCACTGCTTCACTGAGTCTTCACTGATCTGTATGTTTTAGTGTCAGAGACGTCAGAAGAGAAGCAACTCAGATACGTTTGTTCTCGATCAATAATCAAACAATTTTCAACTGAAATCAAACAATTTTCAACTATAATCAAACAATTTTCAACTGAAATCCAACAATTTTCAACTATAATCAAACAATTTTCAACTGAAATCCAACAATTTTCAACTATAATCAAACAATTTTCAACTGTAATCAAACAATTTTCAACTATAATCCAACAATTTTCAACTATAATCAAACAATTTTCAACTGAAATCAAACAATTTTCAACTATAATCAAACAATTTTCAACTATAATCCAACAATTTTCAACTATAATCAAACAATTTTCAACTATAATCAAACAATTTTCAACTATAATCAAACAATTTTCAACTATAATCAAACAATTTTCAACTATAATCCAACAATTTTCAACTATAATCAAACAATTTTCAACTATAATCCAACAATTTTCAACTATAATCAAACAATTTTCAACTGAAATCAAACAATTTTCAACTATAATCAAACAATTTTCAACTATAATCCAACAATTTTCAACTATAATCAAAAAAATTTCAACTATAATCAAAAAATTTTCAACTATAATCAAACAAATTTCAACTATAATCCAACAATTTTCAACTATAATCAAACAATTTTCAACTGTAATCAAACAATTTTCAACTATAATCAAACAATTTTCAACTGTAATCAAACAATTTTCAACTATAATCAAACAATTTTCAACTATTATCAAACAATTTTTCAACTATAATCAAACAATTTTCAACTGTATTCGAACAATTTTCAACTATAATCAAACAATTTTCAACTATAATCAAACAATTTTCAACTATAATCAAACAATTTTCAACTATAATCAAACAATTTTCAACTATAATCAAACAATTTTCAACTGTAATCAAACAATTTTCAACTATAATCAAACAATTTTCAACTGTAATCCAACAATTTTCAACTATAATCCAAACAATTTTCAACTATAATCAAACAATTTTCAACTGTAATCAAACAATTTTCAACTATAATCAAACAATTTTCAACTATAATCAAACAATTTTCAACTATAATCCAACAATTTTCAACTATAATCAAACAATTTTCAACTATAATCAAACAATTTTCAACTATAATCCAACAATTTTCAACTATAATCAAACAATTTTCAACTATAATCAAACAATTTTCAACTGTAATCCAACAATTTTCAACTATAATCAACAATTTTCAACCACAAATCAAACATTTTCAACTATAATCAAACAATTTTCAACTGAAATCCAACAATTTTCAACTATAATCAAAACATTTTCAACTATAATCTAACAATTTTCAACTATAATCAACAATTTTCAACTATAATCAAAACATTTTCAACTATAATCAAACAATTTTCAACTATAATCAACAATTTTCAACTATAATCAAACAATTTTCAACTATAATCAAACAATTTTCAACTATAATCAACATAACATGTCAAATATTTGTAGTAAAAACTAAAACATTAAAAACCCAAACCACAGTAAAAACTATGGTCTGCTGTAAATAAGACGCTGACGTCATGAAAACATTCATATGTGGCGACGAGTGAATAAATCCAAACAACATCTTCCTCCTCGTCTGCTCCAGAAACAGCTCCAGGCGACTCATCTCAGCGAAGAAGCAAAACATCTCCAGCGTTTACGTGCCGAGAAGAAACATTTGCTTTTCCAGTTAGAAACGACATTTTCACGACTCGCTCTAATTGGTTTTTGAGACAATCTTGTCTTTTTGTTTTTCTTCTCTTTCTAGTGGAGAAAGTTTTTAAATGAAAAATAACATCATTTAGGTTTGAGTTTGTAATGAGAATAACTTTCTGTTTCTAGCAGTGTGTGTGTTGTTGTGATGTGTGACTCTATTGTATCATCAGTGTGTGTGTTGTTGTGATGTGTGACTCTATTGTATCATCAGTGTGTGTATTGTTGTGATGTGTGACTCTATTGTATCATCAGTGTGTGTGTTGTTGTGATGTGTGACTCTATTGTATCATCAGTGTGTGTGTTGTTGTGATGTGTGACTCTATTGTATCATCAGTGTGTGTGTTGTTGTGATGTGTGACTCTATTGTATCATCAGTGTGTGTTGTTGTGATGTGTGACTCTATTGTATCATCAGTGTATGTGTGTTGTTGTGATGCGTGACTCTATTGTATCATCAGTGTGTGTGTTGTTGTGATGTGTGACTCTATTGTATCATCAGTGTGTGTGTGGTGTTGTGATGTGTGACTCTATTGTATCATCAGTGTGTGTGTTGTTGTGATGTGTGACTCTATTGTATCATCAGTGTGTGTGTTGTTGTTGTGATGTATGACTCTATTGTATCATCAGTGTGTGTGTTGTTGTGATGTGTGACTCTATTGTATCATCAGTGTGTGTGTGTTGTTGTGATGTGTGACTCTATTGTGAACCACACCCACTCTGCTGTGATTGGTCAAGCATGGAGGTTTGTCACCACATGTCATCAATGGTCTCCACCTCCAAGGGACACTCGTTGTATAAACAAAGCGTGATTACAGCTGGAGGAGGAGTGAAGCCATTATTACGTCATAATGGACTCTCGTAACCTCTCGTTCGTCCAGATTTCAGAGCAACTTTATAAAGTAATAATTAAAACATGGTCATGATGAGAAGTTACTGCGTCTTGAAGAGAAAGACTTGAAAACCAACAGGTCCATCTTCTGATCATTTATGACCTCGTTTCAAACCTTCTTCTGCCACCATTGAGTCATGAAGGATGAACATTTGCAGGAAGAGAAGGAAGAGAAGGAAGAGGAGGAAGAGAAGGAAGAGGAGGAAGAGGAGGAAGAGGAAGAGAAGGAAGAGGAGGAAGAGAAGGAAGAGAAGGAGGAGAAGGAAGAGAAGGAAGAGGAGGAAGAGAAGGAAGAGAAGGAAGAAAAGGAAGAGGAGGTAGAGAAGAAAGAGAAGGAAAGAAGAGAGAAGAAAGAAGGAAGAGAAGGAAAGGAGAAGAGGAGGAAGAGAAGGAACAGAAGGAGAAGAAGGAAGAGGAGGAAGAGAAGGAAGAGGAAGAGAAGGAAGAGGAGGAGGAGAAGGAAGAGAAGGAAGAGAAGGAGGAGAAGGAAGAGAAGGAAGAGGAGGAAGAGAAGGAAGAGGAAGAGAAGGAAGAGGAGAAGAGGAGGAAGAGACGGAACAGAAGGAGGAGAAGGATGAGGAGGAAGAGAAGGAAGAGGAAGAGAAGGAGGAGGAGAAGGAAGATAAGAAGACGGGTCTCCAGCTAAACACTCAGAGTTGGTCCAGTAATAGAAGATAATTGAGGGTAAATGAAGCGTCTGTGAGTCTGAGGTGAAGAGAAACTAATGAAGGTTTAGCTTCACCTCTGATGACGTCATGACTGCAGGAGCCTGAAGGGGGCAGTAGAGCTTCAGGACCAACATGTTTTATGATTTCATGATTGAATTCTAGAGGAAGTTCATGAAAACATTTAGCAACATGATGCTACATTTAGCTTCAACCGAACCACAGGTGTCAACTACAGCGCTGAACAGCTGAGTCTGGTTCTGCTTGAGGTTTCTATCAGCTGCCACTAAATAGAACAGTGTGTAGAAAGGCATCATGGGAGTTCAGAGTTTGATTGGCACCATTAGTAAGTAAGTAAGTAATTTGTATTTATATCACGCTTTTCCAGACCAGGGTCACAAAGAACTTAAACAATCAAAACAATATAAACTTTAAAGGTCAAGATAACACTGAGAACAGGTGTGTGAGGTCATTAGTGTCTGCACTACGTTATGTGAGTTAAATGTATCTTAATAATATATTTAGCTGTTTAAATAAATCACTCTTTTGTCATCAAGTGATTAAAGACAGCTTTGAAGTTACTGACTTAAATTGTTATATAATTCATTTAAATAAAAGTACTGTGTGTTAAATTTAAATCACAGACAGTGACGGTGAGATTAGCAACGATATCTCTGTTTTCTCCTCCGAAACAATCTTCAAATGTTCCAGGTTAAAACCATCAAAACACGAGGTCGCTTCCCGTCCCGGGTCTTCTGCTTCGCTTCGTGGAGAAAGATGGACGAGAGTGAGTCACCGGTCGTTTATTCACTGCTTCAAGTCAAACTAAATACAAGCTTTACGATCCATCGGACGCACTTTCTCCCGGCGACTGTAGAGGTCACTAGTCCCGGAGAAAAGGTCCCGATCTGTAGAAGAGGTCGTCTCTTTCCGGCCAAATGGTTCTTTCAAGTTCCCTGTGTCCCGATCCGCCACAGAGAGACATCCTGATTTGTTTTCTTGTAATCTGGTCATTCAAATGTTCTTGTGGGGGTTTCCGTCTTTTAGTGTGTCTTCGTTCTTTGATCTACGATTTAAGGTGTGATTTGCAGATAAACAGATGTTTTAAATAACTGGTGTCGTTTCTAAATCTGATCCAAGCTTGTCTTGAACCAGTGTATCAGTCTGAGTGGATGTTGATGTGAATGTGTCGTCAGTAATTTATACTTTATATTTTGATTATCTTTTAGCATTCATTTAAGAAAGTCGTACACGAATATAATCATTTTAACAACAACATCCCAGCTCTGACTCCACCATCACTGGCCAAAGTCGCCGTCATTTGTATTCTCGTCCCAAACCTGCGCCGCCTTCTCCAAAGCACTCGTGTGAGATTGGGAGGAGGTTTCGTGGCCGATCCACGGATCACGAGGCGAGCGTCGAACCAGCAGCTCCCAGCAGACACTTCAGCCGCAGATCATTCGCAGTCGTCCACTCAACAGTTTGTGTTCTTGGAAGGAGATCCGTGACTCTAAACACATCTCGCAGCTTTCGAACCCAAATTTGTATTTCATTAGCGGCGGCGGCGCCGAGCGGCTTTTATCTGACATCGTACGATCCACTCTTTGCCCTTCGGATCGTTCCAGAAATCTGTTCCGTTTGTGCGCCGCGGGAGATCCGAGCCTCCGTCGACTCTCCAGAAAATTCTCTTTTGTCTTCAGTCAAGAAGAGACGCTTTTAATACCTGCCAAAATGTTTGCGGTCCCGCGAGTCGGAGGATTCCAGGGAAGCTCGTGGAGAAGAAGCTAATGAGAGTCAAATCTCCAGGAGGCAAAGTTTGCCAGGAAGAAGCTCATTAGCTCGTCTTTATCCGACAGCTGGAAAGAAACGGGTGTGTTTGGAGGGAAACTGTGGAGGATAATTGTTTCTTTGGTTTGAGAGTTTCTACGACGGCTCTTCAACCATCAATCTCTACCTCGTGGAGGGAGAAGTAAATGATCCTTCAACAACGAAGAAAGAAACAAAGTCTCGCGTCAACGTTGATGATAGACGTGCTTTAAAAGATGCAAACATTGAGGAAAGAGAAAAACAAACATTGCAAACAATCATAAATACATACATTTAAGGTACTAGAGTAAATAATTTAATATCCACTCGTGTAACTACAACGACTGTGTGTTCATTTATGATCAATATTGATGTTAATGTTAAAACAATCAAAACACAGAGTCCGTTCCGTCGCTTCGCGTTATACTTCGCTTCGTGGAGAAAGATGGACGAGAGCGTGTCACGGGTCGTTTATTCGCCGCTTCAAGTCAAACAAAATACAAGCTTTACGATCCATCGGACACACTTTCTCCCGGCGACTGTACAGGTCAATAGTTCCGGAGAAAAGGTCCCGATCTGTAGAAACATCGCTATATTTAAGGCAAATTTCCCGCCCAGGGGGTCGTCCTTTCCGGCCAAATGGTTCTTTCAAGTTCCCTGTGTCCCGATCCCCTGTGGAGAGACATCCTGATTTGTTTTCTTGTAATCTAATCAATCAAATGTTCTCGGGCGGGGGTTATCTTCTCTTCCGACTTTTATCCCCCCTTTCCCGGGTGTGTCTTCGTTCTTTGATCTACGATTTAAGGTGTGATTTGCAGATAAACAGATGTTTTAAATGACTGGTGTCTTATCTAATCCTGATCCGAGCTCGTCTTGGGTCTGTAATTTGTAGTTTCTGACGACTGAGCCCTGTCGGTTCATAAAGAGCCGCTGGTGTTGTTTTTCTTCCAATGTGGACTCTTTTCTTTTTTTAAACGTTCTCCTGGTAACCATGTCCACTCCTGGCTCGCCTCTCTTCTACTTTTACATCTTTGTTTATTCTTCTCTTTATGAACATTTTTAAATCAGGCAAACTAATAAATAAAAAAACTACAAACTACATCTGCATCATTTTTGGCGGACTATTAAACTGAAGTTCACTTTGAAGTTGACAAAGTGTCACTCATGTGGTTTGTCACTCATTTTGAATGAACTGGACAATATTTTTATATTTGCTCCAAAAGTGACATAAATAAATATTTCTTCAGAACGATGTGTATTTGTTGTGATCATGAGCCTCATGACACGCATAGAGTCGATCATTTCACTCTTTGACTGAGAAGAATCAAGCACGGATTCAAAAGGACTTTGATTGACGGGCGACTTGATGATGCGACGACTTTACATTCGACTCTATAGAAGTCACTGAAGTTCTTCCCTCAGGTCCCGTGAAAACGTTCACATAATCCCGTCGCGCTTTAATATCTGCCTCGACGTTGGAGGAAGTCGTCGCGACTGAAGTTCCAATTAAAAAATGGCAGGAAAAGGCGAGTCTTTCATGCTGAAGTGCTCTGTTGTGCGGCGGCGAACCTTCGACATGAAGGACTTGAAAGCAGGTATCAGAGAAGACGAGAGACGAAGAAGCAGCTTCACCGAGCGCCGGCGACTTAACTATGAACTCACCCTGAAAGAACCTTCGGTCTGTCAATCATCGCAGGCGGCGAGCGGCCGCCGCGGTCCTGTAATGAGATCTCTGGGCAATCTGATTGAATTATTCTGATGGTTTTTCTGTGGGTTCTCGCCTGCGGCCATGACACCCCTCCCATCCAGCTGGGAGAGATACAGTCTAGAAAATACACTTTTATATATTTTTAAAACGAGAGTTTGGTCGTTTTTTTTCACAGTAAATGCAGGCGTCGCTGGAGACGAATCGTATAAATCATCACGTCTGAGAGTCTGAGATGATCCAGAAGAGACGTCATCGAGGACGACGCTGTGAAGAACCTTTTATGATACGTTGAAAATATAGTCGTTACAGAGATTGAATCCTCGACAGCTGATTCGTTAAACTAACATTTGTAAGGAGTCCTTGATCTTGATCTTGATCTTGATCTTCCATTGAAAGTGAAACAGGAAGTTGTTTTCACACGTTTGGCTTTAAGTTCAACCACAAATTAGAGCAACAGGCTTTTTGTTTTTCTTGATTTTACCCAGAATGCCATGGATTTGTTATCATATACATCATCGAAAAGGTTTTTTTTAGCTTTTTAAAATATATTCGTTATGAGTTCGAAAGTCGGTCGTAGCATTCTTGAAATCAAACAACATGACAATAGTTGAGAAATATTTGTTTTCGATTAAATGCTAATCCTCAACTCCACCGACATAAAATGACCTCTATCTATGACCTTTATCGTGGCGGTGAAAACAATAGTTCAACAAGTAAACACTTCTCTGTTTCAAATCCCTTCTGTGACCTTGAACTTACCAGCCAAACAAGGTCTGGACCTGATCCACTGACCACAGGGGAAAAAATGTTTGATTACAGTTGAAAAAGTCCATCCATCATCCATCATCCATCATCCATCATCCATCATCCATCATCCATCATCCATCATCCATCATCCATCATCCATCATCCATCATCCATCATCCATCATCCATCATCCACCCATCAATCCACCCATCAATCCATCCATCATACCTTTCGTACCAATTTACAATAACTTCTCAAAGTGAAGGTTCTCATTCACCAGGTCACGGTTATCCAAGTGGTTTAGTAAGCGAGTCAACTGGACTGTGTAGGAGGTTCTTTCACCTCATGCTTCCTTAGAGAATCTTTACTAGACAAGAAAACCCTCCAACAGAGAAGGTCTCAGGCACAACCTTTCAGCCACTTACAGCGAGTGTTGAGATCTCTCTCCAGGAAAGTCACAGAGGAATCCCAAACAAACCACTTTGATAAAGTGTTTTCTGTCAATGTCTTGTTTTGTTTCTTTCGTATGAAGTCTCGCTGACGACCCTTTCAGTGGCGTCGCTCTCCGACCAATCAGTGTCCTGCAGTCTGTCGTGGTCACTCTTTAGTGCCGACTTGTCTGGCCTTGAACCAGAGCGGAGCAGGTTCTTCAAAATAGTCTCTGCTTAATCGTACCGAGCTGCTGGAAACACAAGAAGATGCAGGAAGAGACGAGTCGAGTAGAAGTGCTGGTGGAAAAGTAAGTTAGTACCGATGCGTTCTGAGGTCCACCGTTATCTCCACAGGTCAGCTCCGAGGAGCTCAGACTGAACCTGAGCCCCCTCCTGTTGACCTCAATCAACGGATTTGTTTCAATTGATTTGTTTCTAAACGTGATAGACGCTCACGGTTCGCACAATATCGGAATGAACGCATCAGACGAGGATGCTCTGAGCTGTGTTGTCTCCAGTAATTCATCTGGTGATGTTCATCCGTGAGCTCGTGAACCCTAAACGAGGAAGTGTGTGCAGTTACCACCAGTTAACCTCTGGTACGTACGTTTCTCTAACAATGTGTGTGTTTTTTCCCCTTCAGCGACTCACAGTTCTGGAGCTGCCGTTGTGTGTTTTAGTGCCCGGAGCACATTCACAGTTTCCATCAGCGGCTTCCTGGCAAACTTCTTCTACGAGGAAGCCAAGAAGCTGCTTCAGAATAACAGAGTCTGCTGTTTCTTCACAGCGGGGGGGCGTGCTGCCACCGCTGCGAACAATTTATGATCTACAGCTCATTCCATTAGACGACGGTTTTTAATTCAGAATCCTCGGAGCGGGGCCGTTCACGGAGAGAAATATCAATCCGGTGATACACAAACTCTTCGTCAACACTCATGTCTTTGCTTCTCTCATCCATCAGTGCTCGGCTTGATAAAGATTAGTCACAATGAGCGCCTGCAGGCGGCGACGCTCGCCTCAATCATTCATTTGCTCCAATTAAAGAGGCAGGAACCCGAACCCTGGCTCGCGTGGCCGGTCTTTTCAAACAGCTGCGTTGTTTGCCGTTGATTAAGTTTGTTTGTGCGAAGCTTTGGATTTGCATTTTTCAACCGACGTCTTCCAGACGCAGATGTTTGCTGTTTCCGTGCTTTTTAAGGACGACTAACTTCAGAGAGTCGTCGTCGGCGCTGGTCACGTCGGGTGAGAAGAAAGTCGAGGAGAAAGTCGATCTTGGGGAGCAGAACTTGATCCATCATACGATCTTAACGTCTAAACTTGAAGCCACTTTTTTGACAGAAACATCACATCTTAGAATCTATTTCCATACATTTATTTACTAATGTATTCTTTGTAAAGCATATGAAAGTATTAATGAATTTGTTTATATGAATATTCCAATTGAATGAATGTCAATAATAAAGAGCAGAAGAAAGAAAGTTTTCTCTTTCTTGAGTGTGTGATTGGACCAAATGGTCTTCTTTAGGAAAATGTTGTCACAACATGATCTGGATCTTATAATCCATGTGTTTGTGTCGTTTACACTATTGTTACAGTTTATTTTGTGTCTAAACCAGAAGGATCGTCTCGCCTGCAGTTCATACAAAACTCTGCAGCCAGAATTCTGAGCTGCTCTAGTAGAAGAACTCACATTTCTCCTTCAAACTCTTCACTGGCTGCCAGTTTCTTTCAGGATCATTTTAAAATTCTGGTTCTTACTTTCAGATCTATTCATGGTCAGACCTTCATGATCTGATCCAGACTTACACCCCAGCTCAGGCTCTGAGGTCTGTGGATCAGAATCTACTGATGGTTCCTGAACTTCTAGACCAGAGGGAGAAAACCTTTTCAGACTGTTGCTCCTAAGCTTTGGAAACATCTCGTGTTTGATGATCTACTGACTCCTTCAAGAAACACATCTGTGTTTGATGATCTACTGACTCCTTCAAGAAACATCTGTGTTTGATGATCTACTGACTCCTTCAAGAAACATCTGTGTTTGATGATCTACTGACTCCTTCAAGAAACATCTGTGTTTGATGATCTACTGACTCCTTCAAGAAACATCTGTGTTTGATGATCTACTGACTCCTTCAAGAAACATCTGTGTTTGATGATCTACTGACTCCTTCAAGAAACATCTGTGTTTGATGATCTACTGACTCCTTCAAAAGTAGAACTCTGTTGTTTGATGATCTACTGACTCCTTCAAGAAACATCTGTGTTTGATGATCTACTGACTCCTTCAAGAAACATCTGTGTTTGATGATCTACTGACTCCTTCAAGAAACATCTGTGTTTGATGATCTACTGACTCCTTCAAGAAACATCTGTGTTTGATGATCTACTGACTCCTTCAAGAAACATCTGTGTTTGATGATCTACTGACTCCTTCAAGAAACATCTGTGTTTGATGATCTACTGACTCCTTCAAGAAACATCTGTGTTTGATGATCTACTGACTCCTTCAAGAAACATCTGTGTTTGATGATCTACTGACTCCTTCAAGAAACATCTGTGTTTGATGATCTACTGACTCCTTCAAGAAACATCTGTGTTTGATGATCTACTGACTCCTTCAAGAAACATCTGTGTTTGATGATCTACTGACTCCTTCAAGAAACATCTGTGTTTGATGATCTACTGACTCCTTCAAGAAACATCTGTGTTTGATGATCTACTGACTCCTTCAAGAAACATCTGTGTTTGATGATCTACTGACTCCTTCAAGAAACATCTGTGTTTGATGATCTACTGACTCCTTCAAGAAACATCTGTGTTTGATGATCTACTGACTCCTTCAAGAAACATCTGTGTTTGATGATCTACTGACTCCTTCAAGAAACATCTGTGTTTGATGATCTACTGACTCCTTCAAGAAACATCTGTGTTTGATGATCTACTGACTCCTTCAAGAAACATCTGTGTTTGATGATCTACTGACTCCTTCAAGAAACATCTGTGTTTGATGATCTACTGACTCCTTCAAGAAACATCTGTGTTTGATGATCTACTGACTCCTTCAAGAAACATCTGTGTTTGATGATCTACTGACTCCTTCAAGAAACATCTGTGTTTGATGATCTACTGACTCCTTCAAGAAACATCTGTGTTTGATGATCTACTGACTCCTTCAAGAAACATCTGTGTTTGATGATCTACTGACTCCTTCAAGAAACATCTGTGTTTGATGATCTACTGACTCCTTCAAGAAACATCTGTGTTTGATGATCTACTGACTCCTTCAAGAAACATCTGTGTTTGATGATCTACTGACTCCTTCAAGAAACATCTGTGTTTGATGATCTACTGACTCCTTCAAGAAACATCTGTGTTTGATGATCTACTGACTCCTTCAAGAAACATCTGTGTTTGATGATCTACTGACTCCTTCAAGAAACATCTGTGTTTGATGATCTACTGACTCCTTCAAGAAACATCTGTGTTTGATGATCTACTGACTCCTTCAAGAAACATCTGTGTTTGATGATCTACTGACTCCTTCAAGAAACATCTGTGTTTGATGATCTACTGACTCCTTCAAGAAACATCTGTGTTTGATGATCTACTGACTCCTTCAAGAAACATCTGTGTTTGATGATCTACTGACTCCTTCCAAGAAACATCTGTGTTTGATGATCTACTGACTCCTTCAAGAAACATCTGTGTTTGATGATCTACTGACTCCTTCAAGAAACATCTGTGTTTGATGATCTACTGACTCCTTCAAGAAACATCTGTGTTTGATGATCTACTGACTCCTTCAAGAAACATCTGTGTTTGATGATCTACTGACTCCTTCAAGAAACATCTGTGTTTGATGATCTACTGACTCCTTCAAGAAACATCTGTGTTTGATGATCTACTGACTCCTTCAAGAAACATCTGTGTTTGATGATCTACTGACTCCTTCAAGAAACATCTGTGTTTGATGATCTACTGACTCCTTCAAGAAACATCTGTGTTTGATGATCTACTGACTCCTTCAAGAAACATCTGTGTTTGATGATCTACTGACTCCTTCAAGAAACATCTGTGTTTGATGATCTACTGACTCCTTCAAGAAACATCTGTGTTTGATGATCTACTGACTCCTTCAAGAAACATCTGTGTTTGATGATCTACTGACTCCTTCAAGAAACATCAGTGTTTGATGATCTACTGACTCCTTCAAGAAACATCTGTGTTTGATGATCTACTGACTCCTTCAAGAAACATGTGTGTTTGATGATCTACTGACTCCTTCAAGAAACATCTTAAGACATTTTTATTTGTTCAGGCTTTTCCTTGATTTTCTGGATCTCCTGTTGTGTTATCAGTTTTATCTTGACCTTTAAGTATATACTTTATTGAATATTGTTTTGATTGTTCAAGTTCTTTGTGACCCTGGTCTGGAAAAGCGCTTTATAAATACAAATTACTTACTTACTTACTTTAAATTGGATGTTGTTGCATATTGTACGCATATCAGTCCTTTTTTTCGGTTTTAGACGAACCTGAGATCTTATCTTTTCCAGCAGCGACAGGAATGTTGGTCTGATCTTATGTTACTTTTATAACCTGCACATTTCCTCCAGATCGACCAAAGGAAAGAGTTAGAGTGAATGACACGATTCCTGTTGCTTCTTTTTCAAAATAAAACTAACTTTTATCTGGAAGAAATGTGTTGATATAGTTCAACCGTGCGTGAACAGAAATGAACATGGCGTCACTGAGCCAACTCACAGTAATTAACTCGTTCAATTAAGTGAATCGTTGATGAAAGACTCGCGCTCGCTGCAGTAACATCACAGAACACATGGTGTGTTGACAGCAGCAGCTCAGATGTTTGTGTTTGTCTCCGAGCACGACTAATGGTCCAGATGGTGCGGCGCAGCAGCTGCCATGATCCTGAAGAACTGTCGGTAAATGACGAGCATTTAAACATTAGCACAAGGTCACAGATGGGTGACCCAGAGGGGCTTCTGAGCGAGGGTCTCATCTGGAGCATCATCTGTGAGACATTCAGAGCAGAGAACATGGAAGCCAGATTAGGTGGTTTAAGGTTGACTCCTGGTCCTCGATTCAACCACCGTCTCTTGTCAAGAACGTCCAGGAGCGAGACTGCTTACCATCAGCCTGGCTGGATCAGTGACTTGGACTAAAGCATCTAAAACCAGGCTCAACGGTAATAACCTCCATCGAGACGCCTCCTTCTTCACTTCCATTACGTTCCTCGCTTGTTAGTCGCTGCTCTGCTCCCTTCCGTGATCATAATGAAACCTCCATCATTCTACGATATTGCGACTTTGTCTCACGATTTACAGTCAGGTCTCTATTTTCAGCGCTTTATTCACTTCCTCTCTTCACGGGCGCGCAGCCAGTTCTGTCATCAGGTATTATTTTGGAAATAATGGAATTGGCTGTTGGGATTGAACACTTCCTCTGAACAAGACGCGTCCCTGGAGCGGCGGCTGTATTATCTGTGTGTTTCATGGCTCACCCGGATGCAGGAATTGATTAGCCGTCACGCAGAGTTATATTTGAAAACCCGCGTCGACGTGATTATCAGTTGCTCATGAGCGCGGGCGCCGGAGATTGCTTTCCAAATTGCCTCTTTGAGCCGAGGCCGACCCACTAATTTAGGGATTCTGTTCCTTACAGTGCGAGTGTCCAAGTGTTGCCGGGTCATCTTAGCAAGTTTTTCAAACGCACGCTGGCAGTCACTTACTGCTTTATGTGCCGCGTGTCAGACGCCGTGATTGCTTAATTATGTTTGCTAACGATGATGCCGGCTAGCTCCTGCCACGCCCGACTCATTGTCAACTCTTGAGGACCAGAGAGAGAGATGCGACATGAATCATATTTCCATCTTGACTTCATCGCCGAGGAAGATTCTGCAGATCAAGAGACATGCGTTCCTTAAATATCTGTAGACTGAAATAGACTAATAATAATTACCTTCTAGTGATTCATAGTAATGCTCTGATGAAGCTTCATGAAACAGTGTCATTATCTTCAGAGTCCACTAGATGGTAGTGATGTGTTGATGAAGCTTCATGAAACAGTGTCATTATCTTCAGAGTCCACTAGATGGTAGTGATGAGTTGAAGAAGCCCCCCACCGCTCCTGAGAACAGTGTCATCATCTTCAGAGTCCACTAGATGGTAGTGATGTGTTGATGAAGCTTCATGAAACAGTGTCATTATCTTCAGAGTCCACTAGATGGTAGTGATGTGTTGATGAAGCTTCATGAAACAGTGTCATTATCTTCAGAGTCCACTAGATGGTAGTGATGTGTTGATGAAGCTTCATGAAACAGTGTCATTATCTTCAGAGTCCACTAGATGGTAGTGATGTGTTGATGAAGCTTCATGAAACAGTGTCATTATCTTCAGAGTCCACTAGATGGTAGTGATGTTGATGAAGCTTCATGAAACAGTGTCATTATCTTCAGAGTCCACTAGATGGTAGTGATGTGTTGATGAAGCTTCATGAAACAGTGTCATTATCTTCAGAGTCCACTAGATGGTAGTGATGTGTTGATGAAGCTTCATGAAACAGTGTCATTATCTTCAGAGTCCACTAGATGGTAGTGATGTTGATGAAGCTTCATGAAACAGTGTCATTATCTTCAGAGTCCACTAGATGGTAGTGATGTGTTGATGAAGCTTCATGAAACAGTGTCATTATCTTCAGAGTCCACTAGATGGTAGTGATGTGCGATGAAGCCTCATGAAACAGTGTCATTATCTTCAGAGTCCACTA
>JACEEU010000862.1:17500-43919 GCA_016630915.1 Callionymus lyra | reverse complement strand
AACAATAGAGTGATATCAATGCCAACAATAGAGTGATATCAATGCCAATATCAATGCCAACAATAGAGTGATATCAATGCCAACAATAGAGTGATATCAATGCCAACAATAGAGTGATATCAATGCCAACAATAGAGTGATATCAATGCCAACAATAGAGTGATATCAATGCCAACAATAGAGTGATATCAATGCCAACAATAGAGTGATATCAATGCCAACAATAGAGTGATATCAATGCCAACAATGTGATTTCCATAACAATAGAGTGATATCAATGCCAACAATAGAGTGATATCAATGCCAACAATAGAGTGATATCAATGCCAACAATAGAGTGATATCAATGCCAACAATAGAGTGATATGTGATATCAATGCCAACAATAGAGTGATATCAATGCCAACATTAGAGTGATATCAATGCCAACAATAGAGTGATATCAATGCCAACAATAGAGTGATATCAATGCCAACAATAGAGTGAAAAAATATCAATGCCAACAATAGAGTGATATCAATGCCAACAATAGAGTGATATCAATGCCAACAATAGAGTGATATCAATGCCAACAATAGAGTGATATCAATGCCAACAATAGAGTGATATCAATGCCAAACATGCCAACAATAGAGTGATATCAATGCCAACAATAGAGTGATATCAATTCCAAAAAAAAAAAAAAAAAAAAAAAAAAAAAAAAAAAAAAAAAAAAAAAAAAAAAAAAAAAAAAAAAACCCACAAAAAGGGGGGAACCCCCCCCCCTTTTTTTTTTTTTTTTGGGGGGGGCCCCCCACGCCACCCCCCCCCCCCGGGAAAGGTTTTGGGTGCCAATTTTTTTTAAATCCCCACCATCCCTTCAGGCTTTAGTTGCACTTCCTTCCAAAATGTTTCTATTTTGGAGCAAACAGTGTCTTCGTCACGTCCAGACTTGACACGAACATCTGGGACTGTGCTGTTGAATGAAGTGAGACTGCTGTCAAATAAGTACGCATTAGCCAGTTCTATTGCAATCATTTAAGGCGTGTGTTTGTGAGCTTTTGTGCTCGTTCCCGTTCCACATCCCAGATACCTGTAGGTCTTCTCTCCAAGAAGCTTGTTGAAGATTCTGGTGACTGAGCCACCAGTTCACCATATATTTTGATATCAAGCCTCTTCCTTGGGCATCCTTTAACATCATTTCTTCTACAACAGTTAGTTTGGGGAAAGATAATGATTGTTTGTGTTGAGATCTTATAAAGAGATCTTATAAAGAAGTGGCTACGAGCTATTTTGTATTTATGAACAATGTCATTGAAGGACAGAAGTTGTTTGTCATCTGGGCCATAAAGACCCACCACTGTTTGTAGACCCCTTTCAGCCCAAATGCCAAAACCTCCCTCACTTTTTCCTGGCGGATTGTTCTTTTCCCCATATTGGACTGAAGATTGAAAGTGAGTCGCCTTCTTTGAAATATTTTTAACTTGGACCCATACGTTAATAATGTTTCTTACTATAGGATTGTTTGTATGCGTTTTTAATCTTCTTGAATTGGCTGAATATAAGAACATGGGGAAGGTTGGTTTTAATGAACTTTCCTCCATTTCCCTCCACAATGGCACGTTATCTTTTGTATAATAGAACATCATAGTTCTCAGCTGGGCTGCCCAATAGTGCCACCGTGTGTTGGGACATGGAAGGCCTCCTCTATCATAGAGCAAGAACAATAACGATAGGCAGTCTAGGGCGTTTTTTCTTCCATAAAAATTTGATGAATAGAGTTTTTAACTGAGAGAACAGGTTTCTTGGTGGTGGCAGTGGTACTTTGAAACAAATACAACATCTTGGGAAGAATATTCATTTTGAGCGTATTTACTTTCCCTATCAAAGATAGAGGTAAGTTTTCCAATCTGTCTAAAGAGTTTGAAATTTCTTGCATTATTAGATTATAATTCACTTCTACGGTATTTTCTAACTGTGGTACAATTTGTAGACCAAGGTAATTGAAGCAGTCAACGTTTTTAAATTGTTCCACAATCTTTGATGGATTTCTCCTTTCTTTTTGGTTCAGCAACATTAAGATTTATTTATGTTGTAACCTGATAATCTTCCAAATTAAGTCCACTAGATTTGGGATAGTGCTGTTGATATTTTTGAGGAAAACAATCACATCATCAGCATATAATGCTAGGCGATGTTCTGTCTCTCCTATGGTAATTCCAGAGATGTTTCCATGTGATCTTCCTGCAATGGCTAAGGGTTCAATGGGCAGAATAAACAACAAAGGGGACAAAGGATCCCCTTGTCTGCATCCTCGGTTTATATTTATGGTTTCTGAGATATAACTGTATATATCAATCTAACCCAATTACAAAAATGATCTTTAAATCCAAAGCGAGTCCAAACCTGGCACAAATATGATCACTCACCCACAGGAGGGCAGAGTCTGGGGCCTCTTTTTGGTCATACAGGATGTTAAGGATCCTTCGGACATTATGGAATCCTTGTCTGCAACGAATAAAGCCATTCTGATCACTATTGACTATAACTGGTATAATATTTTCTATTCTTCTCGCTAGAATTTTGCTCAGTATTTTTAGATCTACATTCAACAAACTTATGGGTCTCCAGTTTTCACAACGGTTGTTAGGTTTACCTGCTTTGGGGATGAGAGTGATCAATGCTCCTCTCAATGATGGTGGTAAAGTAGTACTATTAAGGGATTCTTTAAACATTTCCAAAAGAGGAGAGAGTCATTTATTTTTAAATCTTTTATAGACTTCCATTGGTAGACCATCAGGCCCAGGGGTTTTTCCTGTTTTAATGCTATCAATTGCACCACTCAACTCTTCCTCGGTGATATCTTTGTCCAAGTCAAGTCTGAACTGTTCAGGTATTATAGGTATTTCCAACATATCCAAAAAAGTATTTGATTCGAAATTTTGATCAGTCATTTCTGACTTGTTTAGTCTATCATAATATTTTCTAAAGGAATCATTTATCTCTGTTGGATCAACAACAGTTTCTCTTTTGTCATTTTGCATTACAGTCATGGCTCGCTCACCCTCCAGCTGCTTCAGTCGCCATGCCAGTATTTTACTAGGTTTTTCACCTTGGTCATAAAATGACTGCTTAAGCCGTAATAGGCTGGTCGCAGCTTTTGATGCAGACATTTTGTTGAATTGTGCTCTGAGAAGGAGGAGATTTTGGTGGGTTTGAGAATTCTTAGTTCTGTAGAAATCATTTTCTGCTTCCTTTATTTGAACCTGTAAATTCTTCATCTTTTGAAAAGTTGCCCTTGCTTTTGAACTTGTGATGTTGATTATTTGACCTCGTATAACAGCCTTGAAGGCGTCCCATCTTATGCTTGCCGAGGTTTGTGTTGTATTTCTTTCAAAGTAGAAGTCAATTTGTTCATCTAAAAAGGACACAAAACCAGGGTCAGCAACCACTTCTGCTTAAAGCGCCAAATCCTAGGACCTTTTACTAGTTTTGAATCGTGAAATATTACAGAGTGGTGCCTGATCTGAAATGAGGATTGGATCATAAATGCATTCTTTGATTCCATGTCTTAATTGTGCCGAAATTAGAAAAAAATCTATTCTTGAGTAAGACTTATTGACACCAGAAAAACATGAGAACTTCTGAAGATCAGGGTTTCTTTCCCTCCAGAAGTCGACCAGGTTTAACTCTTTCATAAAATTGTGTATAGTTCCTCTGCTTTTAGCAAGAGACTGGTCAACACCGGAGCTTCCATCCTTTCTTGTGTCCGAAGTACAATTGAAATCTCCCCCTGCTAGATATGTACCTGGGAAAGTGGCCAAAATCAAAAATATATTTTGAAAAAAATTTGGGTCATCTGTATTTGGTGCATAGATATTTAACAAAACAATAGATTCGTTGATTAGATTCCCGTGAATAATAAGGTACCTCCCCAACTTATCTTTTATAATCTTATTGACCCGTAAAGGTATCGATTTGTGGACTAAAGTGATGACATCACGCGCTTGTGTGTTAAATGCTGTAGAGAAGACACTTCAATTCAATTCAATTCAATTTTATTTCAAGTGTCTTATCATAACAAAGTTATCTCAAGACACTATACAGTTGAAATAAGACTACAGTTGATTAAGGAAAAATAGATCCAGCAATTCAACAAAGAGCAAGAAACAAAACACTGTACAGTGAGCAATGGAGAGGAAAAACTTCCTTTTAGAAGCAGAAACCTGGAGCGGAACCAGACTCATTGTTGACGGCCTGCCGCTTTGACCGGCTGGGAGGAAGGATGGGGGGGTAGACAGATGGATAAGGAGAGGAGTGAGGGAGGATATAGTGAGAGAAAAGAGGAGAGTGTAGGAGGGTCCATGGGGGTGCTGGAGAGAACTCGGTATCTGATGACGTGGTGAAGATCCTGGATCAGCAGCAGCTCTGGAGGTGGATCCCTGGATCAGCAACAGCTCTGGAGGTGGATCCCTGGATCCGCAACAGCTCTGGAGGTGGATCCCTGGATCAGCAACAGCTCTGGAGGTGGATCCCTGGATCAGCAGCAGCTCTGGAGGTGGATCCCTGGGGCTCCGGGAGAGAAATAAAAAGGTGTGGGTTTGGGACAAATGTAGACAATACACAGGTATACAGACTCCGGTGACGGGTGAAGATATATAGAGGGGAGAGGGGGGGGGTTGAAATAGCCAGGCCAGAGGGCACATACCTAGCACAGCAGATCCAGACACAGGGGCCCAAGCCGCGGCAGGAACCCGCGGGAGACCAGGACCCGGCAGGCGAGATAACCACCAGAGCCGACCCCAAACACCAGCGAGAAGGCGGACCACCACCGGGGGCGCGAGAGGGCGAGCACAGGCGAGGACGACCGAGGAAGCAGAGAGGGGGAGGCACCAGGCGCAGGCACCGGGGCAGAGGGGCAGCCAGAAGAACCAGTCAGGGGATAGGGCCCCGGGGCCAGGCCGGGCGACGGAGGACCCCCAGACCGTCAGGCCGCCAACAAGTCCATAGCAGGGGACCGAGTCAAGGAGATGGGGACCCACCACAGCAGCGGCGGCGGAACCCCCCCCAATACCCTGCGGACACGGCCAGTAGCCGGGTTGAGTGCCACCGCATGAGCCCGAGGGAGCAATGGCCAGGCACCGGCCCAGGTGGTACATGGTCACTACGGTAACATGGGTCCGCCCAATGCCTCCGCCGTCCCCCCAATGCGGACCCCCCCATCACCGGGAAGCCCCGCCCCCACCCCCGAACCCAGACCGACCAGCCCAATGGCCCCCCACCCGGGAAGCCCCGAACCCCCAGGACCAAGGGCGACAAACCCCCCGACCATGGCACATGCCACACAGGGCGGGTAGAGGACCACAGCCACCGCTGCAGCAGACACCCACCCCAAGACAGGCCCCCCACCACAGACCAGGCGAAGCCATCGGGGCCGGAAGGTCATCCAGAACACCCGGCCAGCCCCAGCCCCACCCCGACCTCACCCACCCCCACCACCCCCCATCCACCACCCCAGCCACCCCCGCCAGCACCCGCCCCCACGCACCATCAAAAACCCCCCGGGAGCGGGCCACCCCCCGCCGGCGCACGGGGCCATCGCGGCACCAGCGGTGACCACCACCAGGCCCAAGGCACCCACAGGCCCCACCCACCGGACCCCCACACCCGAACCGGCCAAGCCAGAACGGCCCCAGCGAGAAAAGAAGGATATACAGAGCTCGGTGTCTAAAACTAAAACTAAAACTCCTCCAGCATTCTCAGCCTATAGCAGCTAAGATAAACATGTAAGTTAGTTATAGCAGCTAAAGATAAACAGTTAAGTTAATTATAGGCTTTATAGAAAAGTAAGGTTTTAAGATTATTTTTAAACATAAAGAGGGTGTCTGCCCTCCGGACTGAAGCCGGTAGTTTGTTCCACAGTAGAGGGGCTTGAAAACTGAAGGCCCTGGCTCCGAATCTACATTTAGAGATTTGTGGTATAACTAGTAGATCAGAGTTTAGGGATCGTAAGGTCCTTGAGGGTTGGTAAGTTTGGATTAAATCTTTAATGTATGTTGGTGCTAGACCATGTAAGGCTTTATAGGTTAGGAGAAGGATTTTTAATTGTATTCTAAATTCTACAGGAAGCCAATGTAGGGAAGACAGTACAGGTGTGTTCGTGTCTCTTAGTCTTAGTCAGGACACGAGCTGCAGATGAATGAGCTGAAGATTCTGAGAGACTTCTTAGAACATCCTGACAGAAGAGACTTACAATAGTCCAGCCTGGAGGTAACAAAAGCATGGATGAGCTTCTCAGCAGCATCTAAAGCATATGTGTCAAACTCAAGGCCCGCAGGCCAAATGTGGCCCGCCATGTGATTTTATGTGGCCCGCCTGCCTTACCTTGACCAACGAGGAAAAAAAAAAAAAAAAAAAAAAAAAAAAACTTGTCCGACAAACCAATCCAACAACAGACAAAATGGTTTTCCTTATTGTATTCGCGCTGCTTGCGTTCCCTTCTCTGACTCTGCCTCGGTCAGGTTTTCACAAGCGCAGGCACACACACACGCACGCACACACACACGCACACACACACGCACGCACGCAATCTACGGCGCAGCAGCGCTGTGGCGGTGCGCTGCAGGCGGGTCGGGTTCTCATTGCCCAGCCTGCAGTCTGTCTGTCTGTCTGTCTGTCTGTCTGTCTGTCTGTCTGTCTGTCTGTCTGTCTGTCTGTCTGTCTGTCTGTCTGTCTGTCGGTCAGTCTGTCTGTCTGTCTGTCTGTCTGTCGGTCAGTCTGGCTGTCTGTCTGTCAGTCTGGCTGTCTGTCTGTCTGGCTGTCTGTCTGGCTGTCTGTCTGTCTGTCTGTCTGTCTGTCTGTCTGTCGGTCAGTCTGTCTGTCTGTCTGTCAGTCTGGCTGTCTGTCTGTCTGGCTGTCTGTCTGGCTGTCTGTCTGTCTGTCTGTCTGTCTGTCTGTCGGTCAGTCTGTCTGTCTGTCTGTCTGTCTGTCGGTCAGTCTGTCTGTCGGTCAGTCTGTCTGTCTGTCTGTCTGTCTGTCGGTCAGTCTGTCTGTCGGTCAGTCAGTCTGTCTGTCTGTCTGTGTGTCTGTCTGTCTGTCTGTCTGTCTGTCTGTCTGTCTGTCTGTCTGTCGGTCAGTCTGTCTGTCGGTCAGTCTGTCTGTCTGTCTGTCTGTCTGCTCGAATCAACAACATCAGCCCACCAGAGATTGTCATCCACGCTACGTGTTTGCATTATAGCGCCGCTGCTTTGGGAAAACCGGCCGCGAGCCTTTGATGTGAGCAGCGCGCTCTCATCGCGGCACACACTCACACACACACACACACACACACACACACACACACACACACACACACACACACACACACACACACACACACACACACACACACACACACACACACACACACACACACACACACACACACACACACACACACACACACACACACACACACACACACACACACACACACGCACACACACACACACACGCACACACACACACACACACGCACACACACACACACACACACACACACACACACACACACACACACACACACACACACACACACACACACACACACACACACACACACACACGCACACACACACACGCACACACACACACACACACACACACACACACACACACACACACACACACACACGCACACACACACACACACACGCACACACACACACACACACACACACACACACACGCACACACACACACACACACACACACACACACACACACACACACGCACACACACACACGCACACACACACACGCACACAGACACACACACACGCACACACACACACACACACACACACACACACACACGCACACACACACACACGCACACACACACACACACACACACACACACACACACACACACGCACACACACACACACACACGCACACACACACACGCACACACACACACACACACACACACACACACACACACACACACGCACACACACACACACACACACGCACACGCACACAGACACACACACACACACACACACACACACACACACGCACACACACACACACGCACACACACACACACACACGCACACACACACACACACACGCACACACACACACACACACACACACACACACACACACACGCACACAGACACACACACACACACACACGCACACACACACACACACACATGCACACACACACACACACACGCACACACACACACACACACACGCACACACACACACACACACACACGCACACACACACACGCAGAGTCCCTGGCCTGTCAATCACTCCCTGTCACATGACCGATTTCAGCAAGAAAAAGTGTCGCACAAGTTGCTGCTGGCTTGTAAAGAAACCTACATTTACCCACAATGCATGCCTACCGGTATTATTTTTCCCACGATTTAGGCATCCGCCACTAGGCTGCAGCGTCATCAAATCAATGCGAACAGGTGGAATTGAAAATATAAATACATACTAGCAAAATGTCCAAGAGGAGAAAGGTTGATAAGGAGGGAAGGCTATTTCAAGAAAGGTGGGAAGGCGAATATATGTTTGTGCTGCAAGGAGAAAGGCCTGTATGTCTTTTATGTTATGAGGCAGTGTCGGTTGTCAAAGAATACAATTTACGCCGGCATTTTGACACCAAACATGGAGCTAAGTATGCCACATTTACTCATGAAGAAAAAAAAAAAACTGCAGAAGAATTAAAAGGAAAACTGCAAGCACAGCAAAATGTTTTCACGAAAGCCACAGCTAAAAATAATGCAGCAGTGAAAGCTAGCTTTATTGTGGCTGAACACATCGCCCAATGTTCAAAGCCTTTTTCAGAGGGAGAGTTTTTGAAGCGGTGCATGGTGAAAGTGTGTGAGCAAGTGTGTCCCGACCAGGTACAGGCTTTTAAAAATGTCAGTTTATCAAGAAACACCATCGCGGACCAAGTTAAGGTAATAGCAGGAAATCTTTCAACACAGCTGGCCGACGAGACACGCAGCTACATAGCTTTTTCATTAGCTGTTGATGAAAGCACAGATATCACGGATACAGCGCAGTTATCAATTTTTATCAGAGGCGTGAAGTCGGACCTCACTGTCACTGAGGAGCTGTTGGATGTGGCTGCTTTGCATGGGACCACAACAGGACAGGACATTTTTTGATGCGGTGGAGAAGTCCATGAGTAAAAATGTATTGCCCTGGGAAAAGTTGGTGGGATTAACTACAGACGGTGCACCCGCAATGTGGAGGAAACAGGGGCTTAGTTGGAATAATGAAGGGGAAAATGCAAGAAATTAACTGTCACACACCTCTGATTACATATCATTGCATTATCCATCAAGAAGCTTTGTGTGGGAAGGTGCTGGGGATGGATGGCATAGAGACCACGGTCATGAAAACAGTGAACTTCATTCGCGCTCGTGGCCTGAATCATCGTCAGTTCCAGCTGTTTTTGCAGGAGATGGACTCGGAGCATGGAGATGTGCCGTACCATACAGAAGTTCGGTGGCTGAGTAGGAGCAAAGTCCTCAAAAGATTTTTTGAGCTCAGGGAAGAAATTGCTGTTTTCATGCAGCGTAAAGGAAAACCCTTGCCTGAACTGTCAGATGATCAGTGGCTGTGTGACTTTGCTATGTTGTGTGACATAACCCAGCATCTCGCCGAACTGAATCAGAAGCTGCAGGGACGCAAACAAGTCATCACAAAGATGTCCGACACGATCACGGCTTTCCAGCGTAAACTGGACCTATGGATGTGCCAAGTGAAACACAATGATCTTGGTAACTTTCCTGTTAGTCAGAGCATCTCGGGCTCATTTCCCCACACTTTTCATGTGCTGAGTTGGCCTCCAAACTGAGCCTGATAAGGAATGAGTTTGATCGGCGCTTCTCTGACTTACGAGCACAGCACACTGGCTTTGCCCTCTTTACCAGTCCTTTCACCACTGACATCGGCACTGCACCCCGGCACCTTCAGATGGAGTTGATTGATCTGCAAAGCGACAGTGGCCTGAAAGCAAAAGTTCCAGGATGCTGCAATCCAGGACTTTTACCGTCTGCTGCCCCCTGCTTTGATGCCACAGCTTCGACTTCATGCTGCCCGTGTTCTTTCAATGTTTGGGAGCACCTACCTGTGCGAACAGTTGTTTTCAATAATGAATGTAAACAAAAACAAGCACAGATCTCGCATCACTGATGACAACCTCCATTCTGTTCTACGGATTGCCTCAGCACAGGACCTAAAACCAGACATTGACACACTGGTAACGGGAAGACGGTGTCAGACATCTGGTCAGAAGACATAGGTAAGCATTTTTAAAAAACCCAATTAGAATATAATAAAATGTAATGTAACCAAGAAGAAGAATAGTTAAACTGTGTGAAATTTAATGATTGTGCTTGTTATTTTCAGACCATGACCAATGGATGGTGGAGAGGGGATCCACTTGTTCAGGATCTACTCATCCACAAGAATTGAATTGTTCTTGTTCTTGTTCTTGTTATAAAGACTCACCAATCTGATTTTCCTGCAATTGATTTATTTTTTCTCTGCTTGAGGTGACAAGTGTGATGATACATGTGCATCAACAGGAAAAGTTGCTTGTCAGACTGTTTCAACTTGTTAGTCTTGAGCTGTATGTTTTGACTTATTTTTATGTGTAGCAATGTATTTAGTGCGCCACATGCAAGGCTGTGTGCAGCCATTTTTATTTTATTGTAAAATGCTACATCACACATGTTGTTAGCAGCTCACAATTGTTGGTTTTACAGTAGTTATGCCCCCTCTCAAGTAATACATTCAAAGTCATTTAACATTAAGGAGTAGTTACATTTAGTTTACATTAGCTTACATTTAGTTACATTTATAAGTTACATCTGGCCCTTTGAGGGCAGCCATTATGATGATGCGGCCCCTGGTGAAAACCAGTTTGACACCCCTGATCTAAAGGAAGGAAATGCCTAATTTTTGAAATGTTACGAAGGTGGAAGTAAGCAGTCCGTGAGATTTGTTTTATGTGTGAGTTAAATGATAAGTCCTCGTCAAAGCATACACCCAGATTCTTTACAGTGGTGCTCGTAGCAGGAGCAAGTCCATTTTGTAAAGCTAGATCATTAGTTAATAATTGTCTGAGATGTTGCCGACCAACTAGTAAAACCTCAGTCTTTTCCGAGTTCAGTAGGAGGAAGTTCTTGGTCATCCATGACTTGATATCTGTGATACAGGACTGTAGTTGTGTAGCTGAATTCTTTCATCTGGCTTCATGGACAAGTAAAGTTGGGTGTCATCAGCATAACAGTGAAAGTTTATAGAGTGTCTTCTAATCAAGTCTAGTGGGAGCATATAGATTGTGAATAGTATTGGACCAAGAACAGAACCTTGTGGGACACCATAGCTGACCTTAGTGTGTGTCGATGAGAGGTGGTTGACATGTTCATAGTGCGTTCTATCCGACAGGTAAGATTTAAACCAGTTAAGAGCAGTTCCACGAATGTCTAAATGGTTTTCTAGCCTCTGTAGAAGGATTTGGTGTCGACAGTGTCAAATGCACTGAGATCTAGAAGAACAGGAACTGAAACATGGCCCTGATCAGAGGCCATCAGTAGGTCGTTACTTACTTTTACCAGGGCGGTCTCTGTGCTGTGGTGTTCCCTAAAACCAGACTGAAACACCTCAAATTGATCATTGTCCTGGAGATAATCACAGAGCTGACTTGTTACCACTTTCTACAGAAGTTTTGAAATGAATACTAGATTAGAGATAGGCCTGTAGCTAGTGAGGACCTCTGGATCGAGAGTGGGTTTTTAGTCGTCTAGAAACCTGTTTTAATTGACGTGTTACTGAGTAAACCAGGGAGCAAGACTACTTCTGTTAACAGTCTTTTGAGTTAGTGGTGCGATGAAGTCAAGCGTATTGTGCAACGAGTCTGTAAAACTGCCCACAAAGTTATCAATGTCGGGGTGACTATGGTAGAGTTTCTTGACTCACTGAGGCGTTTTACTGACACTGAGGGAATTATTTCATAAACTTGGTAACGACACTTTCAGACAGACATCCTTTGAGATCCTGCTCTGTAGACTCGGCTCATTTAAAATGAAGTCAAAGGTTATTAATTGATGGTCGGAAAGAACTGAATTTTGAGGAGAGACAATAACATTTTTAATTTCAAGTCCGTATGTTAGGACAAGATCTAATGTGAGCTTAAAGCAGTGAGTCGTTCATGAACATACTGAGAGAAATGACTCCAGGATAGAGTTAAACCTGTTAGCTAAGCTATCATGGACCATATCAACATGGATGTTAAAGTCACCAACAATAATCACTTTATCTGATTTAAGCACCAGCTGCTCAAGAACTCAGGGAACTCAGACAAAAATTCAGAATAAGGTCCAGGGGGACGATAGACTCCAACAAAGAGAAGTGACCTGATCTCAAGGTAGTATTAGATACGCTAAGTATAATACTTTCAAAAGAGTTGAAATCACATTGTGGTCTAGTAAAGGTTGACAGACATGAGTTGATGCTGCGACTCCACCTCCTCGACCAGAGCGTCGAGGGGCATTAAAGTTAGTGTGGCTGGTGTTGATTCATTTAAAGATACGTAATCATCTATAGACAGCCAAGTTTCGGTTAATAATAATAAGTCAATGGTTTTATCTGATATAACTTCCTCTCCATCTCCTCTTAATTCTGATTTCCTCACCAGCCACCAAATGAGTCTCTTGAAGAAATACTATATTGGATTCTAAAGATTGGATCCTATTCATGACCTGTTTTACTTTTTTAAGAGTTCGTAACCCTGTTGTCATTTCAACCTTTACCTCACTGGACATGTTTTATACATGTGTTTTTATATTCCTCAATTCCCTCACGAAAGACATAAAAGAAAGAAAGAAGAAAAGTAAAACAAAAACAAAACAGGACAAATATTAACATATACAAACAGATAAACCACCACCTGACCCCTTATCCAGAACAATTGTTCTGAATCCCCCTCACTTAACAAGCTTCCAGGTTGCTTCTAACAGTTAAACTACGAATAAAACTAACTGCAGTATCAACCCTATACTCTGATGCTACCATATTTGAAAAAAAAGGATGTATACATATGTACATATATATATATATATATATTAACATACCTATATATACACATCCGTCCTCCTCTTTCCTCATAAAATATTTCAGTTCCTCCCTTTACAACCCTCTTGAAGCGATTAACAGATTTGAAACAGAACCAGATAAAATAAAAAAAATATTTTAACATACAACAGGTATTAACATAACTTTGATGACCTCACTTGTGTTCTCAAAAATAGTCCAAAAGGAATTCAAAAACCCAACAACATCAAAGCAGATATATTAGTAAAGTTATGATTATAAAGTCTATAATATAGAATATTAATTGCAATATGATAATAACAATTTGCATAGAAATGTGAAACTTGTGACTTATAACAATTGAAAATGAACCTTGGAAGAAGGAGAAGATTTCACCTTAGATCAGATGAAGAGCTTCAGTTCAGTTAAGACCTTCTTCAGCCTTGATCTTCTTGATGAAGTCCTCGGCCTCGACGTGGTTATTGAAGATATGAGAACGTTCCTTATGTGTCACGATCAGCCGGGCAGGGGGGATGATGCCATACCGTAGACCCATAGCTCGAAGAGTTTCCTCGTCGAAGTCCTTCTGCTTCTTGTGGACCTGCAGGTACATCCTGGTAGAACCTCACCGCCTGGTTCTCGTACTTCACTTCTCCTCTCGACTTGACAGCTCGCATCACCAGTTCCCCGTCTCGGCTGCTTAGAAACCTCATTATGAGCGTTCGGCAGGTGGATCTGGAGGAAGATTTGGGTCCGAGTCTGTGCTCTCTCTCCAAGTTCAAACCTCCCGGGAGCAGCGCCTCCGGCAGCCAGTTCTCCAAGAAAACACAGGCGTCTGCACCCTCAGCTCCCTCCGGAAGATTCACAAGTCTTACGTTGTTGCGCCTCCATCTGGTCTCCAGGTCGAGCAATTGTTCTTCAAGTCCTTTGTTTTTCTTCTCGAGAACTTTCACCTTCGTTTGAAGGGACGACACGTCGTCCTCCACTGACGAGATTCTAGTTTCCGCCTCCGTAACCCGAACAGTCATTGACGTCCCGACGTAAACTTTCAATAGCGGACATAACTTCGTCAAACCTGGACGAAAACGCCGTTTTCACGTCCTTAATCGCCGCCAGAATCGCCGTTTTTTTCCACTGCTCCGTCAGTGTTTATCTCCGGCGCATTTAGCTCCAAGTCTGAGCTAGCGCTAGCATTAGCATCGTCGGCGGGGTTAGCTAGCGTTTGTCGTTTCCGGTCCTGGTTGGGTTTCTTTTGTGGTTGAGACATTCTTGAATGTTCTTCTGACGAAACAGAGGATTTTTTTTCGCTCGTGTAAACAAGGATTCAATTAGTTCGGTAGCGGAGCAGGTCGATCTGCGTCTGTTCAGCTCTGCGTCATACCGGAAGCCCATTTTAATGATTTAATTTTTGTTATATTTTAATTTTAATTATTCAATATTTGTTATATTTCAATTATTCAATATGTGTTTTATTTTAATTTTAATTATTGAATATTTGTCATATTTTAATTCCAATTATTATTAAAAAAAAGCAATAATAATGTTTTTATTGCATTAAAATAGTGTCAATCATGTGAGTTCACACACGTTGTTGCTTCACATCTGATGAAACAGGAAGTAGACGTAGAACATCCTGTTATCGTCTGGTTCCACCAATCGTAGGCGAGAAGCTGCTGATGGTGAAGAGATTGACATCATGAAGCTGCAGAGGCGACTCTCACTCACAGACGCAGACAGAAGAATATTTTTATATGTTATATTTTAATGATTCAATATTTGTTATATTTTAATGATTCAATATTTGTTATATTTTAATTTTAATTATTCAATATTTGTTATATTTTTATTTTAATGATTCAATATTTGTTATATTTCAATTATTCTATTTTTGTTATGTTTTAATTATTCAATATTTGTTATATTTCAATTATTCAATATTTGTTATGTTTTAATTATTCAATATTTTTTATATTTCAATTATTCAATATTTGTTATATTTTAATTTTAATTATTCAATATTTGTTGTAGTTTTATTTCAATTATTCAATATTTGTTATATTTTAATTTTAATTATTCAATATTTGTTATATTTTAATTTTAGTTATTCAATATTTTCATGTTTTAATGTTAATTATTCAATATTTTTTGTATTTTAACTTTTCAATATTTTTTTATATTTTTATTTAAATTATTTGTTATATTTTTATTTTAATTATTCAATATTTGTTATATTTTTATTTTAATTATTCAATATTTGTTATAGTTTAATTTCAATTATTCAATTTTTTTTATATTATCATTTTAATTATTTAATATTTGTTATATTTTAATTGTATTATTAAATATTTGTTATAGTTTAATTTCAATTATTAAATATATTTTTAATTCTTAATATTCAATATTTGTTATATTTTAATTATTCACTATTTGTTATATTTAGATTTCAATTATTCAATATTTATTATATTTCAATTATTCAATATTTGTTATATTTCAATTATTCAATATTTGTTATGTTTTAATTATTCAGTATTTTTATATTTTAATTTCAATTATTCAATATTTCTTATATTTAAATTTCAATTATTCAATATTTGTTATAGTTTTATTTCAATTATTCAATATTTGTTATAGTTGTATTTTAATTATTCAATATTTGTTATAGTTTTATTTCAATTATTCAATATTTGTTATAGTTTTATTTTAATTATTCAATATTTGTTATATTTTTATTTCAATTATTCAATATTTGTTATCGTTTTATTTTAATTATTCAATATTTGTTATAGTTTTATTTTAATTATTCAATATTTGTTATAGTTTTATTTCAATTATTCAATATTTGTTATATTTTTATTTTAATTATTCAATATTTGTTATAGTTTTATTTCAATTATTCAATATTTGTTATATTTTTATTTTAATTATTCAATATTTGTTATAGTTTTATTTTAATTATTCAATATTTGTTGTAGTTTTATTTCAATTATTCAATATTTGTTATATTTTTATTTTAATTATTCAATATTTGTTATAGTTTTATTTTAATTATTCAATATTTGTTATAGTTTTTATTTCAATTATTCAATATTTGTTATATTTTTATTTCAATTATTCAATATTTGTTATAGTTTTATTTCAATTATTCAATATTTGTTATATTTTTATTTCAATTATTCAATATTTGTTATAGTTTTATTTCAATTATTCAATATTTGTTATATTTTTATTTTAATTATTCAATATTTGTTATAGTTTTATTTCAATTATTCAATATTTGTTATATAGAATAGAATAGAATAGAATAGAATAGAATAGAATAGAATAGAATAGAAAGGCTTTATTCATCCAGAAGGAAACACTTTCACATCAACAGCGCAGTTGAAAAAAATAAAGTGCAAGGAAAAAGAAATAATAAAAGATATAATACAAAATAAAATAAAAACGATCTTAAAAATATACAAATTCTTTACAAAATTAGAATTTTAACACTATTAACAAAATACAATAGAATAAAATAAAATAAATATAAAAACAAAAAAATAAAAAATTAAATTAAACACACGAGAAGAAAAACACACTACGGATTAGCATCAGGATATTTAAAGTAAAGAGTTAAATATCCTGACACCAGTTGGGATGAAGGACCTTCTATAACGCTCCGTCCTACACTGGGGGGCCTGAACCACTGAAGGAGCTGCTCCTCCACGGTCAGGTGCAGTGGGTGAAGAGCGTTGTCCCTGATGGAGGAGAGTCTGGAGAGTGTCCTCCTCTCTCCCACCTCCTCCACGAGTCCAGCGAGCGACAGGACAGATCCTCGTGACCAGCCTGTTCAGTCTCTTCCTGTCCCGGTCCGTGCTGCTGCTCCCCAGCAGACCACAGCGTAGTGGATAGCAGAGGCTACCACAGAGTCATAGAAGGTCCTTAATAGTGGTCTGCACACTCCGAAGGACCTCAGTCTCCCCAGGAGGTGGAGGCGACTTCGGCCCTTCTTATACACGGCGTTGATGTGTGTGGACCAGTTCAGTTTATTGTTGAGGTGAACACCAGGTATTTGAAGCTGTCCACCAGCTCAATGTCCGAGCCCTGGATGCTCACCGGTTGATGTGGACTTTTTCCTGAAGTCAATCACCATCTCCCGTGTCGTACCGGTGTTTAAGCAAAGGTGCTCTCACACCAGTCAACAAAGTCCTTGATGACTGACCTGTACTCCAGCTCGCCCCCCCAGACACGCAGCCCACAATGGCCGAGTCGTCAGAAAACTTCTGGAGGTGACAGCTGCTGGAGTCATAGGTAAAGTCCGCCGTGTAGAGGGAAAAAAGGAAAGGTGACAGCACTGTCCCTTGAGGCACCCCGGTGCTGCAGATGGTCACCTCAGACCTGCAGTCCTGCAGCCTCACATACTGCGGCCTGTTGGTGAGGTAGTCCATCGTCCATGCTGCCAGCTGTGTCCCAACTCCTGCGTCCTCCATCTTCTTCCTTAGCAGCGCCGGCTGGATGGTGTTGAAAGCACTTGAGAAGTCAAAAAACATGACTCTCACAGTGCTACCGGCGGCTTCCAGATGAGTCAGTGCAGGTGCTGCAGGTAGATGACGGCGTCGTCCACCCCCATCTTTGGCCTGTAGGCGAACTGCAGCGGATCCAACGCAGAGCTCACCGTCGTGCGTAGCTCGCGGAGTACCAGCCTCTCCAAGGTCTTCATCAGATGGGAGGTCAGGGCGACTGGTCTGAAGTGGCTCGGCTCCTTCGCGTGTACCGCCTTGGGAACCGGAACCACACAGGAGGTCTTCCACTGGACCGGGACCTTCTCCAGTTTGAGGCTCAGGTTGAAGATGTGTGTGACCAACTCACAAAGTTGATCAGCACAGTCCCTGAGCAGTCTGGGGCTGAGTCCATCTGGTCCAGCAGCTTTCCTGATCTTCAGTCGCCTTAATTCTCTCCTCACCTGTTCAGATGTAACAGAGAGAGGTGGCTGTGGGGGGTTGGGCAGCTGAGGCAGTAGGGCTTGTTGGGGGGGAGAAAGGTGGCTTGGAGGTGAGAACAGTTGGGGGGAGGGGGCTGAAGCAGAGATATATATTTTATTTTATATATATATATATAATATTTTATTTTAATTATTCAATATTTGCTATATTTTAATTTCAATTATTCAATATAAGTTATATTTTAATTCCAATTTTTATTTAAAAAAAAAAAGAATGATGTTTTTATTGCATTAAAATAGTGTCAATCATGTGAGTTCACACACGTTGTTGCTTCACATCTGATAAAGCCAACAGGAAGTAGACGTAGAACATCCTGTTATCGTCTGGTTCCACCAATCATAGGCGAGAAGCTGCTGATGGTGAAGAGATTGACATCATGAAGTCGCTGCAGAGTCGACTCTCACTCACAGACGCAGACATGGCTGCACTGATGCTGCTGCTGCTGACCTTCTTCTCCAACAACATCCTCGCTGAGATCCTCAAGAGAGAAGGAGACGATCATCGCTTCTTCCTGAACAAACCAGCTGATGGCGTCTGTTTGATCTCCAGATGGATCGGTGAGGAGAAGGAACTTCTGTGGAACTCTTCACATCATGTGAGTACAAGTGAGTGTGACTTCGATCGTGTCTGAACTGATGTGTTGAACGTTCTCCAGGTCACCATGAGTGAGGACTACAGTCTGCAGAGAGAAGATTCTTATAGAACAGACCCTCTGAAGGTCTCAGACTCGGGTCAGTACCAAGAACTGTGCTGGAACCAGAACAACGTGACGCACGAGAAGAACTTCACTCTCCTGGTTTGTGACAAACGGAAGATGAGACAACAGGTCTTGATCGCTTATGTTGGACAGACACTGGAGCTGAACTGTGACGGTGTGGGACCAAACCAGAGGGTCCAGTGGGCTTTATATCAATTAAACCGCAGAACAAGAAACTTAGAATTTTCTTTAATCGATGATGAAACATCTTCAAAGTACAAACTACAGCAAGTGAAGAACAAAACTTCTCTTCTGGTAACGATTGGTGTAAGTTCTGGTCGGTTCAGTTATTCCTGTCTGCAGAAGAACCATCAGAGCTGTGAACTACTGGAAGAGTTTTATGTTGATGTACAAGATAATTACATTCACAGGTCAGTGGGAGAGAGTCTGGAGCTGAATTGCTCTGACTTCAATGGAAACAAACCACATGTGTGGATCATTAGTTCAGTGATGACATATGAAGAGATTGACAACTACACTCTGATGTTTCCATCACTGACCTTGAACCACACAGGTGAATACACCTGTGATCGCAGTGGTCAGTATGATAGATACTACCTGTTTGTGTGTCCTGAGTCTGACCCGCCTGCTGAGGTGTTCTTCACTGGAGGAGAGAACGAGACTCTACGATGTGACTGGAATCAGCCTGGTAAGATCTACTGGTTCATGAAGACAAACAGAACTGAAGGAAGAACATCACTTGTATATGAAGAACAAGAAGACAGAATCTCTCGCTCCGACACGAGCCTGGTGATCACGAACATCTCTCTGGAACACAGCGGAGACTTCTGGTGTGTGATTAAGAAAGACGATCGTTGTGTGTTCACATCTAAGACCCTTGTAATGTTCGGAGAGCCAGAGGTTGATCACCATCTAGTGCGGTCCTTGATGCTCAGTGTCGTGATCTTCATGATGTGTGTTGTTGTTGTTGTTGTTGTTGTTGTTGTTGTTGTGGTCCAGAGGAGCAGAGAGCAGCTCCCAGCACCTGTGGAGGAAGTGCAGATGTTGGAAGTGTCTCCAGCAGATGTTCAGCCAGAGACTCTCTGAGCGTCAACATGATCCACGAGTGTTTGGATGAATCTTTCTTTGTAATCATTGTGACTCTTGTTTGCTCTTCAGTGTCAATAAAGTGTAACCTTTGACCTCCAGTAAAAGACTCGAGTTGTCTTTGTGTAGAGATGAAGTCGATGAGTTGACGTCACATATTGTTCTTTTTCCTTCTTTCTGCTCCTCAGTCTGGTTCTGTTTCTCAATCATGTCTTTTTTCAAGGATGTTCTCAAGAAAACAAGGTGAAACATCTTCTCAATCTTCTCTGATGGCATCACACCTGCTTCAATGATGATGGATTCGACACGAGAACGTTTCTAAAAGTCTCTCATCGTAACATTTCTACTCTTGTAAATGCAAGGATTTTAAAGGCTTTTATTTTGTCACGTGTTGTGTTATTTTGAAAACCTTTGACAGGAAGTTGAACTCGTTTCGAGAGTCAACAGCAGAAAAGGTTTCGTTCACGAGCAGAAACTCTTGAGAACGAAGATGTTCCAGAGAATCCAGTGTTGACGCTTGATAAGGAGAATAAAGCAGTTCTACGTCATTGGTGCTCCGCCCTCTAACGGCTTCGCTATTGGTTTACCCCGAGGCACCGCCTCGTCTCTGAGAAAGCTTAATGAACTCGCCACCCAGCAGGGGGCAGTCCACTTCCTACAAAGGCGGGAAGCACCCGCCGCACTTTCTCCATTTTCAACTCAGCGAGAAAGCTCCTGGATACAGCATGGCGGACGTGAGCATGAACGTGGACGTAGATGTGTCTTTGTGCCTAACGTGTGACACCCCCCTGGGGAGGGGGGACACACACGCTCTCTGCTTCGTCTGCCTAGGCCCGGATCACGCATTTGCGGATTGTGGGGCCTGCCGTATGCTTCCCGAGGAGGTCCGTAGGAGACGGGGAGCATACGAGGCCCGTCGGCGCACGCCGCGTCCTCCAGTCAGGTCGTGGGCCGACTACGATGAGGAGGACGACCGGCGGTGTTTTGAGGCGGATCCGAGCACCCTGTTCGGTTCCGAGCCGGGGGACCACCGTTTACATGCGGAGTGAAGGTCGGGCGGAACGAAGCGCGCAGGCCTACGGTTCCGGGGGTTGTCTGTCCTAAACTGGACGAGATCTGGGGCTACGCGCGGCGAGGGTCTGCCTCTCCCATGGCTTCAGGGCCTCCCGTAGGATCCTACGGACCCTATTGCTGTGTGGACGGGGTGGACTGGCGGCGCGGTGTCCCGGAGCCCTCGGATACGGTACGTGCCGCCCTCGACCCGGGAGCTCGACTGTGGCCAGGCCGCCCTGTAGCTCTGCCTAGAGCTGAAGACAGGCTGACGGCGATGTTGTTTAATAGATCCTACAGGGGGGGGGACACCAGGTGGTCTCCCTCGCAAACAACATGGCTCTCCTGTGCGGTGCGCTCGACAGGCTCACCGTGGACCGAGACGACCTTGGACCTTCGGAGTTGGAGGAAGTCAAGGACTCGGTGGCTGCGCTCCTCCGGATGTCGCAGGCGTACGCGATCCTGGGAGGGGGACTGCGCGACGCTGGACAGCTGGGCCACCGGCACCTGTGGCTAGACCTGGCCCCAGCGCTGCCGGAGAGAGACCGGAGGCTCCTCCTGGACGGACCGATAACGGAGGACTCCCTGTTTGGTCCGGAGCTCCGGAACGTCGTGGCCCGGCAGGAGGCAGCGCAGCAGGAGTCAGCGCAGCTCCGCCATCACCTGCATGGACGTGAGGAAGAGGCGCAACGGGGTCCGGCGCTCGGAGACGGAGAGCCCGTTCGTCGGCCCCATCAGCTGGTGCGGGGGAAAGCGTCACCAGAGCCAGCCACCCCAGCAGCACCAGCAGCAACGGCAACAGCCGCGGCGGGCGACGAGCAGCGAGCGTCGCCGGGTTCCGCAGCAGGAGCCGGGGAGCCAGCAGCTGCAGCGGAGCCAGCGGAGACTGAGGGACCCGCGGCGGCGAGGACGCAGAGGCGGCGAGGCTTCTTCTCGGGGAGCCCTCCTCCCCCCTACTCTTTCAAAGGGCTTTATGTAAATAAATCTAAGAAAACGTATGACGTTTCTGTGGTTCGTTTTGGAGAGATGTTGGTAGCGTGCTGTGTTTCGCCTGTGAGTGTGACGTATTCACAGGCGTCATTAGAAACTTTCGCCGCTAATGCTAAGCTAACATGCTCCGCCGTTCATAGACGGCGTGAATTTCCTCTCATAACACAGTCCGAAGGAGGGTTTAAACCCCTTCGCCCGGGTCATGCCGAGACTGTAATAACGGAGTCTGTCCACACGAATGAGGGGCAGACTCCAACCACATGTGTTTTGTTTACAGACGAGCAGAGGTCCGCGAGACCGGCTGAGTCAGCTGTGTTTACTTCCGCGTCGACCAGCGCTCGTGCCCGACAGAGCGTGACAGCTGATGAGGTGAGTGGAACTAGTCCGGACATGTCTATGTTGACCGGAGGTTGTTCCTTCCCCCACAGCGCTGTCTACAAGCACTGGCACGGTGGAGGACATCACGTTTGGCGGCGGAGAAACGCCATGGAACTGACGCAACCTGGTGTTTCTACGCGCAAGTTTTCTCGCCGTCCTGAGACCAGGCGAGGGCGAGGAACTTCAGTCCACTTCCTACAAAGGCGGGAAGCACCCGCCGCACTTTCTCCATTTTCAACTCAGCGAGAAAGCTCCTGGATACAGCATGGCGGACGTGAGCATGAACGTGGACGTAGATGTGTCTTTGTGCCTAACGTGTGACACCCCCCTGGGGAGGGGGGACACACACGCTCTCTGCTTCGTCTGCCTAGGCCCGGATCACGCATTTGCGGATTGTGGGGCCTGCCGTATGCTTCCCGAGGAGGTCCGTAGGAGACGGGGAGCATACGAGGCCCGTCGGCGCACGCCGCGTCCTCCAGTCAGGTCGTGGGCCGACTACGATGAGGAGGACGACCGGCGGTGTTTTGAGGCGGATCCGAGCACCCTGTTCGGTTCCGAGCCGGGGGACCACCGTTTACATGCGGAGTGAAGGTCGGGCGGAACGAAGCGCGCAGGCCTACGGTTCCGGGGGTTGTCTGTCCTAAACTGGACGAGATCTGGGGCTACGCGCGGCGAGGGTCTGCCTCTCCCATGGCTTCAGGGCCTCCCGTAGGATCCTACGGACCCTATTGCTGTGTGGACGGGGTGGACTGGCGGCGCGGTGTCCCGGAGCCCTCGGATACGGTACGTGCCGCCCTCGACCCGGGAGCTCGACTGTGGCCAGGCCGCCCTGTAGCTCTGCCTAGAGCTGAAGACAGGCTGACGGCGATGTTGTTTAATAGATCCTACAGGGGGGGGACGCAGGTGGTCTCCCTCGCAAACAACATGGCTCTCCTGTGCGGTGCGCTCGACAGGCTCACCGTGGACCGAGACGACCTTGGACCTTCGGAGTTGGAGGAAGTCAAGGACTCGGTGGCTGCGCTCCTCCGGATGTCGCAGGCGTACGCGATCCTGGGAGGGGGACTGCGCGACGCTGGACAGCTGGGCCACCGGCACCTGTGGCTAGACCTGGCCCCAGCGCTGCCGGAGAGAGACCGGAGGCTCCTCCTGGACGGACCGATAACGGAGGACTCCCTGTTTGGTCCGGAGCTCCGGAACGTCGTGGCCCGGCAGGAGGCAGCGCAGCAGGAGTCAGCGCAGCTCCGCCATCACCTGCATGGACGTGAGGAAGAGGCGCAACGGGGGTCCGGCGCTCGGAGACGGAGAGCCCGTTCGTCGGCCCCATCAGCTGGTGCGGGGGGAAAGCGTCACCAGAGCCAGCCACCCCAGCAGCACCAGCAGCAACGGCAACAGCCGCGGCGGGCGACGAGCGAGCGTCGCCGGGTTCCGCAGCAGGAGCCGGGGAGCCAGCAGCTGCAGCGGAGCCAGCGGAGACTGAGGGACCCGCGGCGGCGAGGACGCAGAGGCGGCGAGGCTTCTTCTCGGGGAGCCCTCCTCCCCCCTACTCTTTCAAAGGGCTTTATGTAAATAAATCTAAGAAAACGTATGACGTTTCTGTGGTGAGTGTGACGTATTCACAGGCGTCATTAGAAACTTTCGCCGCTAATGCTAAGCTAACATGCTCCGCCGTTCATAGACGGCGTGAATTTCCTCTCATAACACAGTCCGAAGGAGGGTTTAAACCCCTTCGCCCGGGTCATGCCGAGACTGTAATAACGGAGTCTGTCCACACGAATGAGGGGCAGACTCCAACCACATGTGTTTTGTTTACAGACGAGCAGAGGTCCGCGAGACCGGCTGAGTCAGCTGTGTTTACTTCCGCGTCGACCAGCGCTCGTGCCCGACAGAGCGTGACAGCTGATGAGGTGAGTGGAACTAGTCCGGACATGTCTATGTTGACCGGAGGTTGTTCCTTCCCCCACAGCGCTGTCTACAAGCACTGGCACGGTGGAGGACGTCACGTTTGGCGGCGGAGAAACGCCATGGAACTGACGCAACCTGGTGTTTTTACGCGCAAGTTTTCTCGCCGTCCTGAGACCAGGCGAGGGCGAGGAACTTCCGTCCCGTCTGGTCGATCAACTGGAGAGGTGCATGGCGGTCGGATCTCACGAGTGACGAACAGGTCGGGACCGCCAGCGGGGCTGGAGAATGTACGGGACCGGGTGAGTGATGCGGTGCCGACGCGCGCGCGACCTAACTCACTTCAGCTCCGGGTTAATTCTCCAGCACATTCCTCCACATCGCGGGTTTTGTCAGCTCCGGTGACACTAAGAAGTGCTCAGGGAGTTGGGAAGACTTCCGGGGGGGGAAGGGAACACGCACGACGCGCATCTGAGGTGTCTCACGCGCACTTGCGCGCTTCTCCCACAGAGTCGGTTTTTATGTATGAGAGTGGGGGTTCTAGTTAATCCAACTCGAGTACATGCTCTGTGGATTCAAGAGATAGAGACGCGGCTTGTGTCATGCCCTTTCGTCTACGGCCCGCCCTTGGGTTCATAGCTACCCGCCCGTTTCGCATGTTGACGGTCAAGAAACTGCTTTCAGGTGTAAGTCCAGGAGATTGGATGACATCTATCGACCTGACCGACGCGTACTTTCACATACCGATAGTCAAGAGACATCGAAAGTACTTGCGTTTCGCCCTCGAGGGTCGGGTGTTTCAATACACTTGACTCCCGTTCGGCTACTCTCTGGCACCCAGGACCTTCACCAAGTGTGTGGAAGCGGCAGTGGAGCCATTGAGAGTGAGTGGGGTAAGGATCTTGACCTATCTGGACGACTGGTTGATCCTTGCCAGGTCAGAGGCAGAAAGTTACGCTCACACACAGAAGGTGTTGAGCCATATTGCCACCCTGGGGTTCACAGTGAACCTCAGCAAGAGCGCTCTGACTCCAGTTCAACAGTTAGTTTACCTGGGGGTACTGTTGAACTCGGAGGAGGGATACGCGCGCCTCCCGGACGTGCGTATCCAGCCCTTTCTCCGACTGACAACACAGTTGCTGGAAGCTCGGTGTCACGTGACAACAGCAGGCACTGTTATGTCCCTCCTGGGGCTCATGGCAGCAGCCCACACGGTTGTTCGGCTGGGCTTGCTTCACCAGTTCCTGATCACTTGATCCAGTTGATCACCAGATCCTGCTGAGAAGACTAGGGGATGAAGTGGGACTGTCTGGGTCTGTGTTAGAATGGTTCTCATCTTACCTTTCTGGGCGCAGTTTTAGTGTATCTGCCAATCAAATGAGGTCTGAATCGGCAGATCTGTTGTGTGGAGTCCCTCAAGGTTCTGTTCTGGGTCCTTTATTGTTTTTGCTGTACTTGATTCCCCTTGGTAAAATCATTCAGAGATTTCCAGATGTTTCTTATCACATTTTTGCTGATGACATCCAGCTCTACTGCTCTTTTGACCCAACTGAGCCCCAAAGGCTGAACAGCTTAGTCAATTGTTTGCTAGAAATCAAACAATGAGTGAAAACACTTTACAGCTTAATGTGGACAAAACTGAAACTCTGGTGATTGCTCCTGATGATACGATTCCAGGGTTGAGTCAGTACTTGGGTGACTTAGGTCAGTCTGTCAAACTGAGCCTGAGAAACCTGGGTGTTGTATTTGATAAAGACATGTCTCTTGTTCAACACTGTAGAAAACTGACCAGAAACTGTTTCCTTCAACTGAGAAAAATCTCTAAACTTAGGAAAATGCTGTCACAACATGATCTGGATCTTATAATCCATGCGTTTGTTTCTTCTCGTCTGGACTATTGTAACAGTTTGTTTTCATGTCTTAACAAGAAGGATCGTCTCGCCTGCAGTTGATTCAGAACTCTGAGCCGCTCTAGTAGAAGAACTCACATTTCTCCGGTCCTTAAAACTCTTCACTGGCTTCCAGTTTCTTTCAGGATCAACTTTAAAATTCTGGTTCTTACTTTCAGAGCTATTCATGGTCAGACCTTCATGATCTGATCCAGCCTTACACCCCAGCTCGGGCTCTGAGGTCTGTGGATCAGAATCTACTTATGGTTCCACGCACACGGCTCAGGACCAGAGGAGAGAAATCTTTTCAGGCTGTTGCTCCTAAGCT
>JACEEU010000862.1:5000-12500 GCA_016630915.1 Callionymus lyra | reverse complement strand
GTCACAAACAAAAAATTAAAATACACAACAAAAAATTTACAAAAAAAAAACAAAACATATATCAAAAATAAAATAAAATGAGGTTGAAATAACATTTACATGAATAGATTCAAGCCCCAGAATATGATGTTTCCATAACTTTTGTCCCAATTAACATAAAAAAGAAAATGGATGCTGTCCATCTGAACTATCCAAGGTCACGACACCTCTTGCTCAGGTACGTATCATGTGAGAAATGTCTTCATTGATAAGGAAACGACAGAATCACACACATCTTCAAAACATTGCTGTTTACCCTCGATGGTGTGATTTTGTCCAGTGGAAGATGTTATTCTAACAACCATCTTCCAATATGTGGCTCGTCCACCTGCTTCCATGCTTCTGCAATCACTCTTCTGGCCAACAATAGAGTGATATCAATGCCAACAATAGAGTGATATCAATGCCAACAATAGAGTGATATCAATGCCAACAATAGAGTGATATCAATGCCAACAATAGAGTGATATCAATGCCAACAATAGAGTGATATCAATGCCAACAATAGAGTGATATCAATGCCAACAATAGAGTGATATCAATGCCAACAATAGAGTGATATCAATGCCAACAATAGAGTGATATCAATGCCAACAATAGAGTGATATCAATGCCAACAATAGAGTGATATCAATGCCAACAATAGAGTGATATCAATGCCAACAATAGAGTGATATCAATGCCAACAATAGAGTGATATCAATGCCAACAATAGAGTGATATCAATGCCAACAATAGAGTGATATCAATGCCAACAATAGAGTGATATCAATGCCAACAATAGAGTGATATCAATGCCAACAATAGAGTGATATCAATGCAACAATAGAGTGATATCAATGCCAACAATAGAGTGATATCAATGCCAACAATAGAGTGATATCAATGCCAACAATAGAGTGATATCAATGCCAACAATAGAGTGATATCAATGCCAACAATAGAGTGATATCAATGCCAACAATAGAGTGATATCAATGCCAACAATAGAGTGATATCAATGCCAACAATAGAATCAATGCCAACAATGAGTGATATCAATGCCAACAATAGAGTGATATCAATGCCAACAATAGAGTGATATCAATGCCAACAATAGAGTGATATCAATGCCAACAATAGAGTGATATCAATGCCAACAATAGAGTGATATCAATGCCAACAATAGAGTGATATCAATGCCAACAATAGAGTGATATCAATGCCAACAATACGGTGAGTGATATCAATGCCAACAATAGAGTGATATCAATGCCAACAATAGAGTGATATCAATGCCAACAATAGAGTGATATCAATGCCAACAATAGAGTGATATCAACACTTGCAAAAAAAAAAAAAAAAAAAAAAAAAAAAAAAAAAAAAAAAAAAAAAAAAAAAAAAAAAAAAAAAAAAAAAAAAAAAAAAAAAAAAAAAAAAAAAAAAAAAAAAAAAAAAACAAAAAAAAAAAAAAAAAAAACCCACCCAAAAAAAAAAAAAAAACAATTTTTTTTTTTTTTTTTGGGGGGGGGCCCCCCCCCGGGCCCACCCAAAAGGGGGGGAAAAGGGGTGGATTGGTTTATGAAATCCCAACACCCCCCCGTGCCTAGGTGCACTTTCCTCCCACTTTCTAATTTTTTGGTGTTTTGGGAGGAAGGGTGTCTTCGTCACGTCAACACTTGACACGAACATCTGGGACTGTGCTGTTGAATGAAGTGAGACTGCTGTCAAATAAGTACGCATTAGCCAGTTCTATTGCAATCATTTAAGGCGTGTGTTTGTGAGCTTTTGTGCTCGTTCCCGTTCCACATCCCAGATACCTGTAGGTCTTCTCTCCAAGAAGCTTGTTGAAGATTCTGGTGACTGAGCCACCAGTTCACCATATATTTTGATATCAAGCCTCTTCCTTGGGCATCCTTTAACATCATTTCTTACAAACAGTTAGTTTGGGGAAAGATAATGATTGTTTGTGTTGAGATCTTATAAAGAGATCTTATAAAGAGATCTTATAAAGAGATCTTATAAAGAAGTGGCTACGAGCTATTTTGTATTTATAAACAATGTCATTGAAGGACAGAAGTTGTTTGTCATCTGGGCCATAAAGACCCCCCACTTTGTAGACCCCTTTCAGCCCAAATGCCAAAACCTCCCTCACTTTTTCCTGGCGGGTTGTTCTTTTCCCCATATTGGACTGAAGATTGAAAGTGAGTCGCCTTCTTTGAAATATTTTTAACTTGGACCCATACGTTAATAATGTTTCTTACTATAGGATTGTTTGTATGCGTTTTTAATCTTCTTGAATTGGCTGAATATAAGAACATGGGGAAGGTTGGTTTTAATGAACTTTCCTCCATTTCCCTCCACAATGGCACGTTATCTTTTGTATAATAGAACATCATAGTTCTCAGCTGGGCTGCCCAATAGTGCCACCGTGTGTTGGGACATGGAAGGCCTCCTCTATCATAGAGCAAGAACAATAACGATAGGCAGTCTAGGGCGTTTTTTCTTCCATAAAAATTTGATGAATAGAGTTTTTAACTGAGAGAACAGGTTTCTTGGTGGTGGCAGTGGTACTTTGAAACAAATACAACATCTTGGGAAGAATATTCATTTTGAGCGTATTTACTTTCCCTATCAAAGATAGAGGTACGTTTTCCCATCTGTCTAAAGAGTTTGAAACTTCTTGCATTATTAGATTATAATTCACTTCTACGGTATTTTCTAACTGTGGTACAATTTGTAGACCAAGGTAATTGAAGCAGTCAACGTTTTTAAATTGTTCCACAATCTTTGATGGATTTCTCCTTTCTTTTTGGTTCAGCAACATTAAGATTTATTTATGTTGTAACCTGATAATCTTCCAAATTAAGTCCACTAGATTTGGGATAGTGCTGTTGATATTTTTGAGGAAAACAATCACATCATCAGCATATAATGCTAGGCGATGTTCTGTCTCTCCTATGGTAATTCCAGAGATGTTTCCATGTGATCTTCCTGCAATGGCTAAGGGTTCAATGGGCAGAATAAACAACAAAGGGGACAAAGGATCCCCTTGTCTGCATCCTCGGTTTATATTTATGGTTTCTGAGATATAACTGTATATATCAATCTAACCCAATTACAAAAATGATCTCCAAATCCAAAGCGAGTCCAAACCTGGCACAAATATGATCACTCACCCACAGGAGGGCAGAGTCTGGGGCCTCTTTTTGGTCATACAGGATGTTAAGGATCCTTCGGACATTATGGAATCCTTGTCTGCAACGAATAAAGCCATTCTGATCACTATTGACTATAACTGGTATAATATTTTCTATTCTTCTCGCTAGAATTTTGCTCAGTATTTTTAGATCTACATTCAACAAACTTATGGTTCTCCAGTTTTCACAACGGTTGTTAGGTTTACCTGCTTTGGGGATGAGAGTGATCAATGCTCCTCTCAATGATGGTGGTAAAGTAGTACTATTAAGGGATTCTTTAAACATTTCCAAAAGAGGAGAGAGTCATTTATTTTTAAATCTTTTATAGACTTCCATTGGTAGACCATCAGGCCCAGGGGTTTTTCCTGTTTTAATGCTATCAATTGCACCACTCAACTCTTCCTCGGTGATATCTTTGTCCAAGTCAAGTCTGAACTGTTCAGGTATTATAGGTATTTCCAACATATCCAAAAAAGTATTTGATTCGAAATTTTGATCAGTCATTTCTGACTTGTTTAGTCTATCATAATATTTTCTAAAGGAATCATTTATCTCTGTAGGATCAACAACAGTTTCTCTTTTGTCATTTTGCATTACAGTCATGGTTCGCTCACCCTCCAGCTGCTTCAGTCGCCATGTCAGTATTTTACTAGGTTTTTCACCTTGTTCATAAAATGACTGCTTAAGCCGTAATAGGCTGGTCGCAGCTTTTGATGCAGACATTTCGTTGAATTGTGCTCTGAGAAGGAGGAGATTTTGGTGGGTTTGAGAATTCTTAGTTCTGTAGAAATCATTTTCTGCTTCCTTTATTTGAACCTGTAAATTCTTCATCTTTTGAAAAGTTGCCCTTGCTTTTGAACTTGTGATGTTGATTATTTGACCTCGTATAACAGCCTTGAAGGCGTCCCATCTTATGCTTGCCGAGGTTTGTGTTGTATTTGTTTCAAAGTAGAAGTCAATTTGTTCATCTAAAAAGGACACAAAACCAGGGTCAGCAACCACTTCTGCTTAAAGCGCCAAATCCTAGGACCTTTTACTAGTTTTGAATCGTGAAATATTACAGAGTGGTGCCTGATCTGAAATGAGGATTGGATCATAAATGCATTCTTTGATTCCATGTCTTAATTGTGCCGAAATTAGAAAAAAATCTATTCTTGAGTAAGACTTATTGACACCAGAAAAACATGAGAACTTCTGAAGATCAGGGTTTCTTTCCCTCCAGAAGTCGACCAGGTTTAACTCTTTCATAAAATAGTGTATAGTTCCTCTGCTTTTAGCAAGAGACTGGTCAACACCGGAGCTTCCATCCTTTCTTGTGTCCAAAGTACAATTGAAATCTCCCCCTGCTAGATATGTACCTGGGAAAGTGGCCAAAATCAAAAATATATTTTGAAAAAAATTTGGGTCATCTGTATTTGGTGCATAGATATTTAACAAAACAATAGATTCGTTGATTAGATTTCCATGAATAATAAGGTACCTCCCCAACTTATCTTTTATAATCTTATTGACCCGTAAAGGTATCGATTTGTGGACTAAAGTGATGACATCACGCGCTTGTGTGTTAAATGCTGTAGAGAAGACACTTCAATTCAATTCAATTCAATTCAATTCAATTTTATTTCAAGTGTCTTATCATAACAAAGTTATCTCAAGACACTATACAGTTGAAATAAGACTACAGTTGATGAAGGAAAAATAGATCCAGCAATTCAACAAAGAGCAAGAAACAAAACACTGTACAGTGAGCAATGGAGAGGAAAAACTTCCTTTTAGAAGCAGAAACCTGGAGCGGAACCAGACTCATTGTTGACGGCCTGCCGCTTTGACCGGCTGGGAGGAAGGATGGGGGGGTAGACAGATGGATAAGGAGAGGAGTGAGGGAGGATATAGTGAGAGAAAAGAGGAGAGTGTAGGAGGGTCCATGGGGGTGCTGGAGAGAACTCGGGATCTGATGACGTGGTGAAGATCCTGGATCAGCAGCAGCTCTGGAGGTGGATCCCTGGATCAGCAACAGCTCTGGAGGTGGATCCCTGGATCAGCAACAGCTCTGGAGGTGGATCCCTGGATCAGCAGCAGCTCTGGAGGTGGATCCCTGGGGCTCCGGGAGAGAAATAAAAAGGTGTGGGTTTGGGACAAATGTAGACAATACACAGGTATACAGACTCCGGTGACGGCTGAAGATATATAGAGGGGAGGGGGGTTGAAATAGCCAGGCCAGAGGGCACATACCTAGCACAGCAGATCCAGACACAGGGGCCCAAGCCGCGGCAGGAACCCGCGGGAGACCAGGACCCGGCAGGCGAGATAACCACCAGAGCCGACCCCAAACACCAGCGAGAAGGCGGACCACCACCAGGGGCGCGAGAGGGCGAGCACAGGCGAGGACGACCGAGGAAGCAGAGAGGGGGAGGCACCAGGCGCAGGCACCGGGCAGAGGGGCAGCCAGAAGAACCAGTCAGGGGATAGGGCCCCGGGGCCAGGCCGGGCGACGGAGGACCCCCAGACCGTCAGGCCGCCAACAAGTCCATAGCAGGGGACCGAGTCAAGGAGATGGGGACCCACCACAGCAGCGGCGGCGGAACTCCCCCCAATACCCTGCGGACACGGCCAGTAGCCGGGTTGAGTGCCACCGCATGAGCCCGGGGGAGCAATGGCCAGGCACCGGCCCAGGTCCCCCGGGTCACAGGGGGCCCACGGTTGTGCGGGCAGGGGCGGGGGGGGCAATGGGGCCGCAGCCGTCCGGGAACGGCCCCCAGTCTTTGAACTGTAGACCGTCCCCAACAGCCGCAGCCCACCTCCCCATGAGGGAAGTTTGGGGGGCCTGCAGTATTCGATGGGCAGTCCACGGTCTCTAAGGTGCCGAGGCCCCGCCCATCACACGTACTGACCCCCAGCCACCGCCCCCACCCACCATGCACCACCCAGGGGGACAGCAGCACTTGCATGGGCGGTACATGGTCACTACGGTAACATGGGTCCGCCCAATGCCTCCGCCGTCCCCCCAATGCGGCCCCCCCACCCGGGAAGCCCCCGAAAGACCGACCAGCCCGGCCACGAACCCCGAGGACCAAGGGCGACAAACCCCCGACCACGGCACATGCCACACAGGGCGGGTAGAGGACCACAGCCACCGCTGCAGCAGACACCCACCCCAAGACAGGCCCCCCCACCACAGACCAGGCGAAGCCATCGGGGCCGGAAGGTCATCCAGAACACCCGGCCAGCCCCAGCCCCACCCCCGACGGCTCACCCGCCGACGGGGTCGGTGGGACCAGCAACCCCCCAGCCCCAGCACCGCCCCCAGCGCAACCCCCATCCACCACCCCAGCCACCCCCGCCAGCACCCGCCCCCCCGCACCATCAAAAACCCCCCGGGAGCGGGCCACCCCCCCGCCGGCGCACGGGGCCATCGCGGCACCAGCGGTGACCACCACCAGGCCCAAGGCCCCACAGGCCCCACCCGCCGGACCCCCACACCCGAACCGGCCAAGCCAGAACGGCCCCGGCGAGAAAAGAAGGATATACAGAGCTCGGTGTCTAAAACTAAAACTAAAACTCCTCCAGCATTCTCAGCCTATAGCAGCTAAGATAAACAGTTAAGTTAGTTATAGCAGCTAAAGATAAACAGTTTTGTTAGTTATGACAGCTAGAGATAAACAGTCAAGTTAATTATAGGCTTTATCGAAAAGTAAGGTTTTAAGATTATTTTTAAACATAGAGAGGGTGTCTGCCCTCCGGACTGAAGCCGGTAGTTTGTTCCACAGTAGAGGGGCTTGAAAACTAAAGGCCCTGGCTCCGAATCTACATTTAGAGATTTGTGGTATAACTAGTAGATCAGAGTTTAGGGATCGTAAGGTCCTTGAGGGTTGGTAAGTTTGGATTAAATCTTTAATGTATGTTGGTTCTAGACCAGGGGTGTCAAACTGGTTTTCACCAGGGGCCGCATCATCATAATGGCTGCCCTCAAAGGGCCAGATGTAACTTATAAATGTAACTAAATGTAAGCTAATGTAAACTAAATGTAACTACTCCTTAATGTTAAATGACTTTGAATGTATTACTTGAGGTCATAACTAGTGTAAAACCAACAATTGTGAGCTGCTAACAACATATGTGATGTAGCATTTTACAATAAAATAAAAATGGCTGCACACAGCCTTGCATGTGGTGCACTAAATACATTGCTACACATAAAAATAAGTCAAAACATACAGCTCAAGACTAACAAGTTGAAACAGTCTGACAAGCAACTTTTCCTGTTGATGCACATGTATCATCA
>JACEEU010000861.1:0-43620 GCA_016630915.1 Callionymus lyra | reverse complement strand
CTGTCCAAATTTCTGATATTAGGGGTGTTAAAGACAGAAGAATGCTATATATGTGTAGTATTGTCCAGTACTTGACATTGGTGTTGTGATAGTGTAGTAACAAGTATATATGTGTAGTATTGTCCAGTACTTGACATTGGTGTTGTGATAGTGTAGTAACAAGTATATATGTGTAGTATTGTCCAGTACTTGACATTGGTGTTGTGATAGTGTAGTAACAAGTATATATGTGAAGTATTGTCCAGTACTTGACATTGGTGTTGTGATAGTGTAGTAACAAGTATATATGTGTAGCGTCTCTCTCGCTCCAAGCAGAACAATCGTTTCTCTTTTTGTTCGCCTTATTCCTGGAGCATCCGTGAACATCTACATTTATTTTTGGACCAACATCCTCCAAAGTCGAATCGGGCCGAGGACAAGTTTGAAAAACTTCCCGGTGAGCGCATTCGTCAAACCTTCCTCTCACTATGTCTCCTCCTTCTCCCTCCTCTGTTCTTTCCTGCTCGTGTGTCAGATGTTTAGCTTCGACCTCCTTAAAAGATAGCATTAGTTGTGTAAAGTGTAGCCTGTTAGCTAGACTGGAGGTGAAGCTCGTTGAACTAGAGAGCCGGTTGTGCCTGTCGAAGCTAAACTGCTAGCTAGCCAGTGTCAGGTAGACAGTGCGCAGCCACATAGCCTAGAAGGTAGTCCTCCAGCAATTCCCGAGCAGCCGGGAAACCAGGGTCGGTGGGTTATGTTCGTGGGAGGAATACGGGCACCACCAACCCCTTAGCGTTTCCAACAGATTTTCTCCACTCGACAAGTCACCGGTCGAGGAACATGATAATTATTCATGTCGGCAGCAATGACATCCGATGACGTCGCTCGGAGGTCAGAGGTCACCAAGGTGAACATCCAGTCGGTGTGTGCATTTGCACGAACAATGTCGGACTCCGTAGTGTTCTCTGGACCCAACATATGATGATATGTTTACTTCTATTCATCATTTAATGGCTGGTTGTCGGAGTGGTGCCCCGCAAACGGGGTTGGCTTTGTTAACAACTGGAAAACTTTCTGGGGAAAACCTGGTCTGCTTAGGAGAGACTGATCCATCCCATAATGAGCATCTCTCTTGTCTAGCAGTGTTGAGAGTCTTAGTGTAACGTGACTCAGAGCACAGATCAGAAGAACTGCATCTTCACACTCTTCTTCTCCCACAACAGCCACCCGCCTCTAATCACATAGAGAGGGTCAATCTGACCCGCTTAATAAAACCAAGAAAAAATGTCAGTAAAAAAGCTGTTAAAGAAAATCGAATTCAAATAAATCTAAATCAAATAAATACTACCATTGTAGAGGAGAATTAAGTGTGGATTGTTGAATATCCATCCCTGTCCTCAAAAGCTGCACCAATTAATGAACTTATATCAGATAAAACCATTGACTTATTATTCTTAACCGAAACCCTGCTGTCTATAGATGATTACGTATCTTTAAATGAATCAACACCACCCACACTAACTTTAACGCCCCTCGACGCTCTGGTCGAGGAGGTGGAGTCGCAGCATCAACTCATGTCTTCAACCTTTACTAGACCACAATGTGATTTCAACTCTTTTGAAAGTATTATACTTAGCGTATCTAATACTACCTTGAGATCAGGTCACTTCTCTTTGTTGGAGTCTATCTTCCTCCTGGACCTTATTCTGAATTCTTGTCTGAGTTCCTGAGTTCTTGACCAGCTGGTGCTTAAATCAGATAAAGTGATTATTGTTGGTTTAACATCCATGTTGATATATAATAATAATAATAATAATAATAATAATAATAATATGGTCCATGATAGCTTAGCTAACAGGTTTAACTCTATCCTGGAGTCATTTCTCTCAGTATGTACATGAACGACTCACTGCTTTAAGCTCACATTAGATCTTGTCCTAACATACGGACTTGAAATTAAAAATGTTATTGTCTCTCCTCAGAATTCACTTCTTTCTGACCAACAATTAATAACCTTTGACTTCATTTTAAATGAGCCAAGTCTACAGAGCAGGATCTCAAAAGATGTCTGTCTGAAAGTGTCGTTACCAAGTTTATGGAAATAATTCCCTCAGTGTCAGTAAAACGCCTCAGTGTGTCAAGAAACTCTACCATAGTCACCCCGACATTGATAACTTTGTGGGCAGATTTACAGACTCGTTGCACAATACGCTTGACTTCATCGCACCACTAACTAAAAAGACTGTTAACAGAAGTAGTCTTGCTCCCTGGTTTACTCAGGAAACACGTCAATTAAAACAGGTTTCTAGACGACTAGAGAAGAAATGGCATCAAAACATAATGAATTCTACCAGGACTGGCAGGACAAGTTAAAAATATACAAGGCATCTCTTCAGCCAGAGTCTCATATTACTCATCACTTATAGAAGCAAATAAGAATAACCCCAAGTTCTTATTCAGTACTGTAGCCAGGCTGACACGGAGCCATCAGTCCATATTCAGCAGTCCATCAGTCCATCAGTCCATCAGTCCATCAGTCCATCAGTCCATCAGTCCATCAGTCCATCAGTCCATCAGTCCATCAGTCCATCAGACCATCAGTCCATCAGTCCATCAGTCCACATCCCATCCTCCCCAATCATCTCAGTAGCAGTGACTTCATGAACTTTTTTAATGAAAAAATTGTAACTATCAGAGGAAAGATTCAAGACCTCCTAGATTCGTCTAATACAACCAGTGCAGCCTCACCGGTCACAGACACTATGACTGATACATACTTTGACTCCTTTCTACCAGTGAGTCCTCGACAGCTGTCCCAGGTTGTTTCCTCCTCAAAGTCCACAACATGTCTTCTCGATCCTATTCCCACATGGCTACTTAAAGAACTGTTCCCCTTACTTAGCACTTTCATACTGAACATTATTAACCTGTCAATAACATCAGGCTATGTGCCTCAGATTTTTAAAGTTGCAGTAACTAAACCTCTGCTTAAAAAACCCACTCTCGATCCAGAGGTCCTCACTAACTACAGTTCTATCTCTAATCTAGTCTTCATTTCAAAACTTCTGGAGAAAGTGGTAACAAGTCAGCTCTGTGATTATCTCCAGGACAATGATCAATTTGAGGTGTTTCAGTCTGGTTTTAGGGAACACCACAGCACAGAGACCGCCCTGGTAAAAGTAAGTAACGACCTACTGATGGCCTCTGATCAGGGCCATGTTTCAGTTCTTGTTCTTCTAGATCTCAGTGCATTTGACACTGTCGACACCAAATCCTTCTACAGAGGCTAGAAAACCATTTAGGCATTCGTGGAACTGCTCTTAACTGGTTTAAATCTTACCTGTCGGATAGAACGCACTATGTACATGTCAACCACCTCTCATCGACACACACTAAGGTCAGCTATGGTGTCCCACAAGGTTCTGTTCTTGGTCCAATACTATTCACAATCTATATGCTCCCACTAGGGGACTTGATTAGAAGACACTCTATACATTTTCACTGTTATGCTGATGACACCCAACTTTACCTGTCCATGAAGCCAGATGAAAGAAATCAGCTACACAACTACAGTCCTGTATCACAGATATCAAGTCATGGATGACCAAAAACTTCCTCCTACTGAACTCGGAAAAGACTGAGGTTTTACTAGTTGGTCCGCAACATCTCAGACAATTATTAACTAATGATCTTTACATCATGGACTTGCTCCTGCTACTAGCACCACTGTAAAGAATCTGGGTGTATGCTTTGACGAGGACTTTTAACTCACACATAAAACAAATCTCACGGACTGCTTACTTCCACCTTCGTAACATTTCAAAAATTAGGCATTTCCTTCCTTTAGATGCTGCTGAGAAGCTCATCCATGCTTTTGTTACCTCCAGGCTGGACTATTGTAACTCTCTTCTGTCAGGCTGTTCTAAAACGTCTCTCAGAATCTTCAGCTCATTCATCTGCAGCTCGTGTCCTGACTAAGACTAAGAGGCGCGAACACACCTGTACTGTCTTCCCTACATTGGCTTCCTGTAGAATTTAGAATACAATTTAAAATCCTTCTCCTAACCTATAAAGCCTTACATGGTCTAGCACCAACACTGGACCCAACATATGATGATATGTTGACTCGCTATTCATCATTTAATGGCTGGTTGTCAGAGTGCTGCCCCGCAAACGGGGTTGGCTTTGTTAACAACTGGAAAACCTTCTGGGGAAAACCTGGTCTGCTTAGGAGAGACTGATCCATCCCATAATGAGCATCTCTCTTGTCTAGCAGTGTTGAGAGTCTTAGTGTAACGTGACTCAGAGCACAGATCAGAAGAACTGCATCTTCACACTCTTCTTCTCCCACAACAGCCACCCGCCTCTAACCACATAGAGAGGGTCAATCTGACCCGCTTAATAAAACCAAGAAAAAATGTCAGTAAAAAAGCTGTTAAAGAAAATCTAATTCAAATAAATCTAAATCAAATAAATACTACCATTGTAGAGGAGAATTAAGTGTGGATTGTTGAATATCCATCCCTGTCCTCAAAAGCTGCACTAATTAATGAACTTATATCAGATAAAACCATTGACTTATTATTCTTAACCGAAACCCTGCTGTCTATAGATGATTACGTATCTTTAAATGAATCAACACCACCCACACTAACTTTAACGCCCCTCGGCGCTCTGGTCGAGGAGGTGGAGTCGCAGCATCAACTCATGTCTTCAACCTTTACTAGACCACAATGTGATTTCAACTCTTTTGAAAGTATTATACTTAGCGTATCTAATACTACCTTGAGATCAGGTCACTTCTCTTTGTTGGAGTCTATCGTCCCCCTGGACCTTATTCTGAATTCTTGTCTGAGTTCCTGAGTTCTTGACCAGCTGGTGCTTAAATCAGATAAAGTGATTATTGTTGGTGACTTTAACATCCATGTTGATATAATAATAATAATAATAATAATAATAATATGGTCCATGATAGCTTAGCTAACAGGTTTAACTCTATCCTGGAGTCATTTGGTTTCTCTCAGTATGTTCATGAACTGACTCACTGCTTTAAGCACACATTAGATCTTGTCCTAACATACGGACTTGAAATTAAAAATGTTATTGTCTCTCCTCAGAATTCACTTCTTTCTGACCATCAATTAATAACCTTTGACTTCATTTTAAATGAGCCAAGTCTACAGAGCAGGATCTCAAAAGATGTCTGTCTGAAAGTGTCGTTACCAAGTTTATGGAAATAATTCCCTCAGTGTCAGTAAAACGCCTCAGTGTGTCAAGAAACTCTACCATAGTCACCCCGACATTGATAACTTTGTGGGCAGTTTTACAGACTCGTTGCACAATACGCTTGACTTCATCGCACCACTAACTCAAAAGACTGTTAACAGAAGTAGTCTTGCTCCCTGGTTTACTCAGGAAACACGTCAATTAAAACAGGTTTCTAGACGACTAGAGAAGAAATGGCATCAAAACATAATGAATTCTACCAGGACTGGCAGGACAAGTTAAAAATATACAAGGCATCTCTTCGGAAAGCCAGAGCCTCATATTACTCATCACTTATAGAAGCAAATAAGAATAACCCCAAGTTCTTATTCAGTACTGTAGCCAGGCTGACACGGAGCCATCAGTCCATTGAGCAGTCCATCAGTCCATCAGTCCATCAGTCCATCAGACCATCAGACCATCAGTCCATCAGTCCATCAGTCCATCAGTCCATCAGTCCATCAGTCCATCAGTCCATCAGACCATCAGTCCATCAGACCATCAGTCCATCAGTCCATCAGTCCATCAGACCATCAGTCCATCAGTCCATCAGTCCATCCCTCCTCATCTCAGTAGCAGTGACTTCATGAACTTTTTTAATGAAAAAATTGTAACTATCAGAGGAAAGATTCAAGACCTGCTAGATTCGTCTAATACAACCAGTGCAGCCTCACCGGTCACAGACACTATGACTGATACATACTTTGACTCCTTTCTACCAGTGAGTCCTCGACAGCTGTCCCAGGTTGTTTCCTCCTCAAAGTCCACAACATGTCTTCTCGATCCTATTCCCACATGACTACTTAAAGAACTGTTCCCCTTACTTAGCACTTTCATACTGAACATTATTAACCTGTCAATAACATCAGGCTATGTGCCTCAGATTTTTAAAGTTGCAGTAATTAAACCTCTGCTTAAAAAACCCACTCTCGATCCAGAGGTCCTCACTAACTACAGTTCTATCTCTAATCTAGTCTTCATTTCAAAACTTCTGGAGAAAGTGGTAACAAGTCAGCTCTGTGATTATCTCCAAGACAATGATCAATTTGAGGTGTTTCAGTCTGGTTTTAGGGAACACCACAGCACAGAGACCGCCCTGGTAAAAGTAAGTAACGACCTACTGATGGCCTCTGATCAGGGCCATGTTTCAGTTCTTGTTCTTCTAGATCTCAGTGCTGCATTTGACACTGTCGACACCAAATCCTTCTACAGAGGCTAGAAAACCATTTAGGCATTCGTGGAACTGCTCTTGACTGGTTTAAATCTTACCTGTCGGATAGAACGCACTATGTACAAGTCAACCACCTCTCATCGACACACACTAAGGTCAGCTATGGTGTCCCACAAGGTTCTGTTCTTGGTCCAATACTATTCACAATCTATATGCTCCCACTAGGGGACTTGATTAGAAGACACTCTATAAACTTTCACTGTTATGCTGATGACACCCAACTTTACCTGTCCATGAAGCCAGATGAAAGAATTCAGCTACACAATTACAGTCCTGTATCACAGATATCAAGTCATGGATGACCAAAAACTTCCTCCTACTGAACTCGGAAAAGACTGAGGTTTTTACTAGTTGGTCCGCAACATCTCAGACAATCATTAACTAATGATCTTAGCTTACAAAATGGACTTGCTCTCTGCTACTAAGGGGGGGGGGGGGGGGGGTTTTTTGGGGGGGGGGGGGTTTTTACCCGGGGGGGGGATTAGAAGTTCTTGGTGTTCAAAAATCTCTCAGAATCTTCAGCTCATTCATCTGCAGCTCGTGTCCTGACTAAGACTAAGAGGCGCGAACACACCTGTACTGTCTTCCCTACATTGGCTTCCTGTAGAATTTAGATACAATTTAAAATCCTTCTCCTAACCTATAAAGCCTTACATGGTCTAGCACCAACATACATTAAAGATTAAATCCAAACTTACCAACCCTCAAGGACCAATCGATCCTTAAACTCTGATCTATTAGTTATACCACAAATCTCTAAATGTAGATTTGGAGCCAGGGCCTTCAGTTTTCAAGCCCCTCTGCTGTGGAACCAACTACCGGCTTCAGTCCGGAGGGCAGACACCCTCTCTATGTTTAAAAACAATCTTAAAACCTTACTTTTCGATAAAGCCTATAACTAACTTAACTGTTTATCTCTAGCTGCTATAACTAACTAAACTGTTTATCTTTAGCTGCTATAACTAACTAAACTGTTTATCTTTAGCTGCTATAACTAACGAAACTGTTTATCTTTAGCTCTATAACTAACAACTGTTTATCTTTACTCTAAACTACACTTTTTTAGCTAGGTTGAGAATGCTGGAGGAGTTTTAGACACGAGCTCTGTATATCCTTCTTTTCTGCATTACATTCATCACCTGTGCAGTTTAAACACCTTTTTATTTCTCTCCCGGAGCCCCAGGGCTCCACCTCCAGAGCTGCGGATCCAGGATCTTCACCACATCACATCCCGAGTTCTCCCAGCACCCCCATGGACCCTCCTACACTCTCCTCTTTTCTCTATTCCTCCCTCTCTCTCCTTATCCATCTGTCTCCCCCCATCCTTCCTCCCAGCCGGTCGCGGCAGGCCGTCAAAATGAGTCTGGTTCCGCTCGAGGTTTCTGCTCTGGAAGTTTTTCCTCGCCATTGTTACTGTAGTGTTTTGTTCTGCTCTTTGTTGAATTGCTGGTCTATTTTTCCTTACAACTGTGTCTTATTCAATGTGTGTCTTGAGATAACTTTGTTATGAAAGACATTTAAATAAAATTGAATTGAATTGAATACATGTGTAGTATTGTCCAGTACTTGACTCTGGTGTTGTGATAGTGTAGTAACAAGTATATATGTGTGATATTGTCCAGTACTTGACTCTGGTGTTGTGATAGTGTAGTAACAAGTATATATATGTGTAGTATTGTCCAGTACTTGACTCTGGTGTTGTGATAGTGTAGTAACAAGTATATATATGTGTAGTATTGTCCAGTACTTGACTCTGGTGTTGTAATAGTGTAGTAACAAGTATATATGTGTAATATTGTCCAGTACTTGACTCAGGTGTTGTGATAGTGTAGTAACAAGTATATATGTGTAGTGTTGTCCAGTACTTGACTCTGGTGTTGTGATAGTGTAGTAACAAGTATATATGTGTAGTATTGTCCAGTACTTGACTCTGGTGTTGTGATAGTGTAGTAACAAGTATATATGTATAGTATTGTCCAGTACTTGACTCTGGTGTTGTGATAGTGTAGTAACAAGTATATATGTGTAGTATTGTTCAGTACTTGACTCTGGTGTTGTGATAGTGTAGTAACAAGTATATATGTGTAGTATTGTGCAGTACTTGACTCTGGTGTTGTGATAGTGTAGTAACAAGTATATATGTGTAGTATTGTCCAGTACTTGACTCTGGTGTTGAGATAGTGAAGTAACAAGTATATATGTGTAGTATTGTCCAGTACTTGACTCTGGTGTTGTGATAGTGTAGTAACAAGTATATATGTGTAGTATTGTCCAGTACTTGACTCTGGTGTTGTGATAGTGTAGTAACAAGTATATATGTGTAGTATTGTCCAGTACTTGACTCTGATGTTGTAGTATTTACAGACCACATGACTCTTGATGAAGTCATAACTACTTTCATTTGTTTTCAAACCAAAATATGTCCAAACATCAGCTTTAAAAGCTGCTGGACTCACTGTATCCTCTCGTCCTCAGTCATCTTTCTTTCTCTAGCTGTGGAGGACGTAACGACTGCTGCCATCTAGAAGCCGGGAGTTTAATTTCAACACATTTATATTTACATGTAAAAAGTAACTAAAAAGTGACTTTACTTCATGGAAACATAAACCCCGACGATGACAAAATAAAAACATGTTCAAGTCCAGGATCTTCTCTGGTGGACTCACCGATGATGGTGACACAGCCTCCTTTGGTCACTTCCACCACCTTGTCCATCAGGTTCTTGGTGCCTTTAGCGAAGTTGTCCCACTCGAAGACGCCCACGGGTCCGTTCCAGACGATCTGCTTGGATCGAGCCACGGCCTCAGAGTAGGCCTTGGAGCTCTCGGGTCCACAGTCCAGACCCTGGGGTCAGAGGTCAGAGGTCAGAGTGTCATCAGGAGCGGAGCTCACCGAGAACATCTGGCTCACCATCCATCCTGCAGGGATCCCGGCGGCCACCGTCGCTGTGCCCGTGGCAGCTTTCTCGTCGAACTTGTCGGCCGTGATGAAGTCCACGGGCAGCGTGATCTTCACGTTGTTCTTCGCCGCTTTAGCCATGAGCTCCTTGACGATGCCGGCGCCCTCGTCGTCGTACAGAGAGTTGCCGATCTAAGAGGAACCACAAAGGTCTGGATCACACTCTTGGAACAGTCCAGTCCATGAGAGTCTTCATCAAACTGAAGGATTTTCACTTTTCAAATGTTAATATATTTTTTTATTGACATTTTTAAAGGCATTTCATTAATTTTTAAAATCATTTTATTCAATAATTTCTATATAATGGGGTATTTTTATAAATAATTTAATTCAGAGTTAGAGTTCCACATTTAATTAAATTCCAATAATTACATTTTTTCTCTAAAAACATCATTATTTGAATGGTGGTCTTTGAAATTCAATATAAATGTTGGTACAGTAGAGAAATCAGACTAAACTAACAGAGCACAGAGATACTGGATCATGCGCTTCTAAGAGGTCATGTGATCGACTGAGTGTCGCATGATTGGCTGAGAGTTTGATCAGTAGCTCTGAGCTCTGTTGGTTTAGTCTGGAGACTCTATTATAACAACATTTATAGATTACATTTTAAAGACTATGAATTAAAAAATGTTAAATTTAAAACATTTATTTTTTAATTATTGGAATATCAAACCGAAAAATTTTCAAGCGTTTTTTTTCATTCATTAATTAAAAAAATAATTCAATAAAAAACAAGAAAAATGAAATATTTCAATGAATCAAACAAAGTTTCACAAGTTAAATGCAAGTATTTCTCTGACGTCACTGACGTACTTTAGTAAACGTGCTATCGAAGGCGAGTATGAAGAAACAGTTTGTAGAAAAGCGAACGATAAGAAAGACAAACACGGTCTTTGTTTGGATCATAAATTCCTGTGAGAATCAAACACCGAATCGTGTCGAAGCGCGTTGACCTTACGACGACCTCTGTGACATCATCACCAGGAGCACCATGAACTCACCTCCATGTTGTCGAGCACCTTGAGGAAAGTGAAGGCCATTCCTCCGCCGATGATCATCTCGTTGACCTGGTCCAGCATGTTGTTGATCAGCTGGATCTTGTCCTTGACCTTGGCTCTGCGACAGGAAGGACCAGGACCATCAGTCGAGTGCAGAGAAGAAGATGTGCAGACATTCTTCTCTGTTCATTTGCTACAGTTTCTGTCGAGAGTCAGGAGTTTATCTGAAGATATTTCACTTCCTGACACGAGGAACGCTTGTTTGGTCACTTGACACTCCATTAATAATCCTGTGAACTCCATTAATAATCCTGTGAACTCCATTAATAATCCTGTGAACTCCATTAATAATCCTGTGAACTCCATTAATAATCCTGTGAACTCCTTAATAATCCTGTGAACCTCCATTAATAATCCTGTGAACTCCATTAATAATCCTGTGAACTCCATTAATAATCCTGTGAACTCCATTAATAATCCTGTGAACTCCATTAATAATCCTGTGAACTCCATTAATAAACCTGTATTAATAATCCTGTGAACTCCATTAATAATCCTGTGAACTCCATTAATAATCCTGTGAACTCCATTAATAATCCTGTGAACTCGATCAATAATCCTGTGAACTCCATTAATAAACCTGTGAACTCCATTAATAAACCTGTGAACTCCATTAATAATCCTGTGAACTCCATTAATAATCCTGTGAACTCCATTAATAATCCTGTGAACTCCATTAATAAACCTGTGAACTCCATTAATAATCCTGTGAACTCCATTAATAATCCTGTGAACTCCATTAATAAACCTGTGAACTCCATTAATAATCCTGTGAACTCCATTAATAATCCTGTGAACTCCATTAATAAACCTGTGAACTCCATTAATAATCCTGTGAACTCCATTAATAATCCTGTGAACTCCATTAATAAACCTGTGAACTCCATTAATAATCCTGTGAACTCCATTAATAATCCTGTGAACTCCATTAATAAACCTGTGAACTCCATTAATAAACCTGTGAACTCCATTAATAATCCTGTGAACTCCATTAATAATCCTGTGAACTCCATTAATAAACCTGTGAACTCCATTAATAATCCTGTGAACTCGGGGACATGATTGTAAACGATAAGAGTCAAGGTCACGAGCAGACGTCTGAAGCTCCAACAGATCTTGACACGAGCAGCTTTAGGATCTATTTCAGGAGTCAGACCTGACGAGTCGTGACCAGAGAGAAACTTAATGATCAACTTTATCTCTCTGTGTCTAGAAGTTGACAAGTATTTTCTTCAAGATAGTATTTTGATATTTTTCTTCAAGATAGTATTTTGATATTTTTCTTCAAGATAGTATTTTGATATTTTTCTTCAAGATAGTATTTCAATATTTTTGTATTTTTCTGCATCTCTTCAGGTCTAGTTCTCACCCGCCCAGGATGGCCAGGAAGGGTCTCTGAGGTTTCTCCAGAGCCATGGCAAAGTAGTCCAGCTCCTTCTTCATCAGGAAACCAGCAGCTTTCTGAGGAAGATTGACGCCCACCATGGAGCTGAGGAGGAAGATGAAGATGAAGAAGATGAAGATGAAGAAGAGGAAGCTGGTTCCTGACTTCCTGACCCGCCGACTCACCTGTGTGCTCGGTGAGCGGTGCCGAAGGCGTCGTTGACGTAAACGTCGCCCAGTTTTGACAGAGACTTCCTGAAGGAGTCGATCTGCTCCTGAGTCGCCTTCGTCTGGAAAAACACACGAATCAACGTCACTTCAACGTAACAAACGTCACCAACGGAAGCGGATCAACATCTTGATGCTCAAACTTGTTTCACTCTTTGGAACCGGATCAACATCTTGATGCTCAAACTTGTTTCACTCTTTGGAACCGGATCAACATCTTGATGCTCAAACTTGTTTCACTCTTTGGAACCGGATCAACATCTTGATGCTCAAACTTGTTTCACTCTTTGGAACCGGATCAACATCTTGATGCTCAAACTTGTTTCACTCTTTGGAACCGGATCAACATCTTGATGCTCAAACTTGTTTCACTCTTTGGAACCGGATCAACATCTTGATGCTCAAACTTGTTTCACTCTTTGGAACCGGATCAACATCTTGATGCTCAAACTTGTTTCACTCTTTGGAACCGGATCAACATCTTGATGCTCAAACTTGTTTCACTCTTTGGAACCGGATCAACATCTTGATGCTCAAACTTGTTTCACTCTTTGGAACCGGATCAACATCTTGATGCTCAAACTTGTTTCACTCTTTGGAACCGGATCAACATCTTGATGCTCAAACTTGTTTCACTCTTTGATTCTGGACCGACGCCACGAACGACACAAACCTATGTTCACAACTCTTCAGATTCATGATAATGATGAGAATAATATGTATATTTTGTATACAATAGGATGCATGCTTAAAGGATGAGTCCAGACATGATCAATGGATCCCAGATACGTTCATCATTGTTAAGTTCCTGCTGCTCTGTTTTCACTCCGTCAGTGACTTCTGACCTTTAACCGTCTCTTGAGACGCAGAAACAGATAAAGTTTGTTTTAAGACGACAATAATGCGTGAAGTTTTGATCCAGAGCAAGAAGGGTCGTACTGCTGAGAGGTTTCTTCGTGTCCAAGTGTTTGCTGGGCAGAGAATCGACTCTCAGATCACATTCCAGCTGGACTGCGACGAGCCAGGAAAAGAAGCGTGACCTTCAGCAGTGACCTTCAGCAGTGACCTTAAGCAGTGACCTTCAGCAGTGACCTTCAGCAGTGACCTTCAGCAGTGACCTTCAGCAGTGACCTTCAGCAGTGACCTTCAGCACAAATGTCAGACGGTCAGAGAGTTGAGCTTCTCAACTCATGCTCCGTGTTTTACTGCGACACGAAAGTTTGTATTGAAGTAATTTAACATTTCAAATGTTCAAACCTTATCGTTGAAATGCTTTTTTTGAATAAATTATCATTTTTCAATCAAATATTTTCTCTTACACATAGATTTGAATCAATATTTTCTAATATTAAGTCTTTTAAATTCAATATAAAACGTTGCTATAATAGTGTGAACAGATACTATTGAGCACTGAGAGGGTGACACAGCATTTTCTACTGATGACATCACAGGACGATGACTCGGCTGTTTCAGAATGATGCTGCAGTGAGAGGCGAGTATCGTAGAGAGTGTCGTAGAGAGTGTCGTAGAGAGTGTCGTAGAGAGTGTCGTAGGGAGTGTCGTAGAGAGTGTCGTAGAGAGTGTCGTAGAGAGTGTCGTAGAGAGTGTCGTAGAGCGTGAAGTAGAGTGTCGTAGAGAGTGTCGTAGAGCGTGTCGTAGAGCGTGTCGTAGAGAGTGTCGTAGAGCGTGTCGTAGAGCGTGTCGTAGAGAGTGTCGTAGAGCGTGTCGTAGGGAGTGACGTAGAGAGTGACGTAGAGAGTGTCGTAGGGAGTGACGTAGAGAGTGTCGTAGAGAGTGTCGTAGAGAGTGTCGTAGAGAGTGTCGTAGAGCGTGTCGTAGGGAGTGACGTAGAGAGTGTCATAGAGAGTGTCGCAGAGAGTGACGTAGAGCGTGTCGTAGGGAGTGACGTAGAGAGTGTCATAGAGAGTGTCGTAGAGAGTGACGTAGAGAGTGTCGTAGAGAGTGTCGCAGAGAGTGACGCAGAGAGTGACGTAGAGAGTGTCGTAGAGAGTGTCGTAGAGAGTGTCGTAGAGAGTGTCGTAGAGAGTGTCGTAGAGCGTGTCGTAGAGCGTGTCGTAGGGAGTGACGTAGAGAGTGTCGTAGAGAGTGTCGTAGAGAGTGACGTAGAGAGTGTCGTAGAGAGTGTCGCAGAGAGTGTCGCAGAGAGTGTCGCAGAGAGTGACGTAGAGAGTGTCGTAGAGAGTGTCGTAGAGAGTGTCGTAGAGAGTGTCGTAGAGAGTGTCGTAGAGAGTGTCGTAGAGAGTGTCGTAGAGAGTGACGTAGAGAGTGTCGTAGAGTGTCGTAGAGAGTGTCGTAGAGAGTGACGTGAGGTGTCGTAGAGAGTGACGTAGAGAGTGTCGCAGAGAGTGACGCAGAGAGTGACGTAGAGAGTGTCGTAGAGAGTGTCGTAGAGAGTGACGTAGAGAGTGTCGTAGAGAGTGTCGTAGAGAGTGTCGTAGAGAGTGTCGTAGAGAGTGTCGTAGAGAGTGTCGTAGAGAGTGTCGTAGAGAGTGACGTAGAGAGTGACGTAGAGAGTGACGTAGAGAGTGACGAGTGTCGTAGAGAGGTGCGTAGAGAGTGTCGTAGAGAGTGTCGTAGAGAGTGTCGTCGTAGAGAGTGTCGTAGAGCGTGTCAGAGAGTAGAGAGAGTGTCGTAGAGAGTGTCGTAGAGAGTGTCGTAGAGAGTGTCGTAGAGACTGTCGTAGAGAGTGTTGTAGAGAGTGCCGTAGAGAGTGCCGTAGAGAGTGTCGTAGAATGTGTCGTAGAGAGTGTCGTAGAGAGTGTCGTAGAGAGTGTCGTAGAGAGTGTCGTAGAGAGTGTCGTAGAGAGTGTCGTAGAATGTGTCGTAGAGAGTGTCGTAGAGCGTGTCGTAGAGCGTGTCGTAGAGAGTGTCGTAGAGAGTGTCGTAGAGACTGTCGTAGAGAGTGTTGTAGAGAGTGCCGTAGAGAGTGTCGTAGAATGTGTCGTAGAGCGTGTCGTAGAGAGTGTCGTAGAGAGTGTCGTAGAGAGTGTCGTAGAGAGTGTCGTAGAGAGTGTCGTCGAGTAGAGAGTGTCGTAGAGAGTGTCGTAGAGAGTGTCGTAGAGAGTGTCGTAGAGAGTGTCGTAGAGAGTGTCGTAGAGAGTGTCGTAGAGAGTGACGTAGAGAGTGTCGTAGAGAGTGTCGTAGAGAGTGTCGTAGAGAGTGACGTAGAGAGTGTCGTAGAGAGTGACGTAGAGAGTGAGAGTGTCGTAGAGAGTGACGTAGAGAGTGTCGTAGAGAGTGACGTAGAGAGTGACGTAGAGAGTGTCGTAGAGAGTGTCGTAGAGAGTGACGTAGAGAGTGTCGTAGAGAGTGTCGTAGAGAGTGACGTAGAGAGTGTCGTAGAGAGTGTCGTAGAGAGTGTCGTAGAGAGTGTCGTAGAGAGTGACGTAGAGAGTGACGTAGAGAGTGACGTAGAGAGTGACGTAGAGAGTGTCGTAGAGAGTGTCGTAGAGAGTGTCGTAGAGAGTGTCGTAGAGAGTGTCGTAGAGAGTGTCGTAGAGTGTCGTAGAGAGTGTCGTAGAGAGTGTCGTAGAGAGTGTCGTAGAGAGTGACGTAGAGAGTGTCGTAGAGAGTGTCGTAGAGAGTGTCGTAGAGAGTGTCGTAGAGAGTGTCGTAGAGAGTGTGCGTGTAAGAGAGTGCCGTAGAGAGTGTCGTAGAGAGTGTCGTAGAGAGTGTCGTAGAGAGTGTCGTAGAGAGTGTCGTAGAGAGTGTCGTAGAGAGTGTCGTAGAGAGTGTCGTAGAGAGTGTCGTAGAATGTGTCGTAGAGAGTGTCGTAGAGCGTGTCGTAGAGCGTGTCGTAGAGAGTGTCGTAGAGAGTGTCGTAGAGAGTGTCGTAGAGACTGTCGTAGAGAGTGTTGTAGAGAGTGCCGTAGAGAGTGTCGTAGAATGTGTCGTAGAGCGTGTCGTAGAGAGTGTCGTAGAGAGTGTCGTAGAGAGTGTCGTAGAGAGTGTCGTAGAGAGTGTCGTAGAGAGTGTCGTAGAGAGTGTCGTAGAGAGTGTCGTAGAGAGTGTCGTAGAGAGTGTCGTAGAGAGCTAGAGAGTGTCGTAGAGAGTGTCGTAGAGAGTGTCGTAGAGAGTGTCGTAGAGAGTGTCGTAGAGAGAGTGTCGTAGAGAGTGTCGTAGAGAGTGTCGTAGAGAGTGTCGTAGAGAGAGAGGTCGTAGAGAGTGTCGTAGAGAGTGTCGTAGAGAGTGTCGTAGAGAGTGTCGTAGAGAGTGTCGTAGAGAGTGTCGTAGAGAGTGTCGTAGAGAGTGTCGTAGAGAGTGTCGTAGAGAGTGTCGTAGAGAGTGACGTAGAGAGTGTCGTAGAGACTGTCGTAGAGAGTGTCGTAGAGAGTGTCGTAGACCGTGAAGTAAAGTGGTATCAGGACGACTCACCTTATTTCCAGCTGCGTCTTTGCCTTTCCCTTCTTCAGCCACGTGGAAGCGAAGGTTCTCCAGCAGGATGACGGATCCAGGAGTCGGGTCGCTACAAGCAGCTTCAACATCTGGACCAACACAGTCCTTCAGGAAAGTCACGTCCCTGCAGAGAAGAGGTTTTATGTTCATCTGTCACGAATAAACATCATATTGAAATGTTTTTAGCATTGAATTATTATTTTGAATAATTACATTTGAAATCTCTAGATTAAAAGGCAGGATTTTATGGTAATAATTCAATGATAAAATTTGAATATTTTCTAAAATAAAAAATAAAAATTCCCCCACACAGTTTGATATTCTAATATTATTCTAATCATTATTCTAATATATATTGTAATTCCAAAAATTAAAATAATTTTCTAGATTCCATATATTTCAATTCATAGCATTTTAAGTTTGATCAATGGTCGGTAAGATAAAAAAATATATATCAAATTTAAAAACTGATTTTTTAATTATTAGAATTACAACATAAATGTTTTTACAATACGAGGTAATTACATTAAAAATACATCTTTTTTTTAATGTTTTTATTCAATATGTTTTTTTAAATCAAAGTTTCCTGATTTGAAATGTTACGTTAAGCAAATTACGATACAAACACACACACACACACACACACACACACACACACACACACACACACACACACACACACACACACACACACACACACACACACACACACACACACACACACACACACACACACACACACACACACACACACACACACACACACACACACACACACACACACACAAGACACAAGAACCACTCACTTGCCCAGCAGAGACTTGAGCTCAGCAGCAACAGGCTCCAGAGAATACTTCTGGGGCATGAAGTTCCCGTCGGGTCGACCCAGGTGACTCATGAGCACCACAGACTTGGCGCCGTTGTCCAGGCAGTGTTGGATGCTGGGAACGGCGGCTTTGATCCTGAGAACATCAACAGTGTCAACCTCCGCTGGAGACGCTCCGACACGACCTCACCTCTGGTTGTTGGTGATGTTCTTGTCCTTCATCGGGACGTTGAAGTCCACCCTGGAGATGAAGGAGAAGATCAACATAAGTTCACAGTGTTGCAGTGCCTTATGGGAGTTTGAGTGGCACCAAAGTTTGAATCATGACAATGTAGGAAACATTCATCGACAAAGAGATCCTGAAGTTTTTCTCACTTCATTCAAACACAGAAGTGTCTCTGATAGTCCAGCCTGTTGTGTAAGTCCTCCCTCCTCTGAGAGGACCTGGTGTTCAGAGACTCACAATGAAGCTCGCACACGCACACACACACACATACACACATACACACATACACACCTACACAACACTGAGGCAGCAGGTCTTTGTTCACATTCATCAGCAAATCAGCCTCTTACGCAACAATATTGTTGGAAACATACTTGTATTAATAAAGAAGTTTAAACATGAAACTGCATGACAGACAGATATCTTTGTTATTATTTACTTGTTACTGGAAACTATTATGAACAAACATGTATAACAATATATTGAATATTTAAGCAAACTAAAAAGATTGTAGTTTAAATTGACAACTAGTTCAAGTCTCTCCACCTTCTCTGCTCTTTTATTCTCTTTCCTTTTACGTTTTATTTAACATGATTAAGTGTTTTTTTAAAATGTGTTGTAATGTTTTTAAGGAAGTTTTAAATCTGTACTTCGAGTATCGATGATGACGCCTTTAAATAAAATGTATTATTGTCATTATTACTACACATTCATCGACTGACACTAGTTTAAGGAACAGTTTCAAGGCTGTGATGAAGTCGCTCGTGGTTCAGATGAACTTGAAGAACCTGAAGAAACACAACTTTTAACACGTTCTCGGTGCGACTGTGATGACAACGACAACGACAACAACAACAACACAACAACAACACAACAACAAACAGTGACAAGAACCAGAGAAGCTTCCACACGTCACTAGTTACATGTCACGACAATAGATTCACGTCTGAACCCAGAACACCATCTTGATCCGACACACATCCAACGTGAGAATGTGACCTTTTATCAGCGGGGTCAGCTGACGGTGAACCTTGACCTTTGCCCTGTGAGGAGTCTCTGCCTGACATTTACCAGAGTGTCAAGTTCAAGGAGTCGATGACTAGTTTGGATGAGCTGCAGGGAGTGTAGCTACATGGATTATAACATATCAATTACATTAATAGTTAATAGATAAGATAATAGTTAATAGAATAGATAATAGATAATAAATGTCAAAGTTGCGTCCATGCAGCATCTTCTCTTCTGCACGTAACCTGTGTCTCTACGTCACTTCCTGTCCTCCTGGAGCGACGAACGCGAGTATTTTTCAAAGAATGTGCGACTTTTTTGAATTAAATAAGAATTCAAGTAGATGCTGAAGCTAATCCAGGACTAGCTTAAACATGCTAACTCACCGCATGACAACTCGCTTCCCGTTGACCGCCACCTTGTCAAGGGTGAGTTTGTTGGACAGAGACATGGCGAGGTGTTTCTGGAGGATCTTCTGAGGATGTTCTGAGGATGTTCCTGGATCAATGTTCTGCTCCTGGATCCCGAGCTGCTCGTCTGACGTCTGTTAGCTGCGAGTGACCTTAGCGGTGCCGCGGCAGCCCCGCCCTCCCCCGCGGTGATTGGCTGACGAGGAAGGCAGACGCGAGATGTGATTGGTCGAGAAAGTTTTCTGTTCTATGACGCGTGAAGTGTTGAAACATATTATCTTGATTTATTCTCGTCTTTGCGCAAGAAAATGATAAACTTTGTGAAAACCTGACAAAACTACAGCTTTCAATATTCTATAGTTGAAGATAAACTCTGCTGTCATGTAGTGAATGTTCTTCAAGACGCAGTAACTTCTCATCATGACCATGTTTTACACTTATTACTTTATAAATATATATATATGACCATGTTTTACACTTATTACTTTATAAATATATATATATATAGACCATGTTTTACACTTATTACTTTATAAATATATATATATATGACCATGTTTTACACTTATTACTAAATATATAATATATATATATGACCATGTTAATTATAACTTTATAAATATATATATATATGACCATGTTTTACACTTATTACTTTATAAATATATATATATATGACCATGTTTTACACTTATTACTTTATAAATATATATATATATATGACCATGTTTTACACTTATTACTTTATAAATATATATATATATGACCATGTTTTACACTTATTACTTTATAAATATATATATATATATATATATGACCATGTTTTACACTTATTACTTTATAAATATATATATATATATGACCATGTTTTACACTTATTACTTTATAAATATACAGGTGCTGGTCAAATTATTAGAATATCATTAAAAAGTTGATTTATTTCAGTAATTATATTCAGAACGTGAAACATATCAATTCATTACACACAGAGTGATATATTTGAAATGTTTATTTCTTTTAATTTGGATGATTATCACTGACAATTACTGAAAATCCCAAATTCAGTATCTCAGAAAATTAGAATATTAGTTACGACTAGTACAAAAAATGATTGTTTAGAAATGTGGACCAACTGAAAAGTATGAACATGGAAAGTTTCAGCATGTAATCAATACTTAGTTGCAGCTCCTTTTGCCTGAATTGCTGCAGCAATACGGCGTGGCATGGAGTCCACCAGAAGGTTGTCCTCAGGTGTTATGAGAGCCCAGGTTGCTTTAATAGTGGCCTTCAGCTCTTCAGCATTGTTGGGTCTGGCATCTCGCATCTTCCGCTTCACAATACCCCACAGGTTTTCTATGGGGTTCAGGTCAGGTGAGTTTGCAGGCCAATCAAGAACAGGGATACCATGGTCCTTAAACCAGGTTCTGGTAGATCTGGCACTGTGTGCAGGTGCCAAGTCATGTTGGAAAATGAAATCTTCACCTCCATAAAGTTGGTCCGCGGCAGGCAGCATAAAGTGTTCTAAAACTTCCTGGTAGACTGCTGCATGGACCCTGGACCTCAGGAAACACAGTGGACCAACACCAGCAGATGCCATGGCACCCCAGACCATTACTGACTGAGGACATTTTACACTGGACTTCAGGCAACGTGGATTCTGTGCCTCTCCTGTCTTCCTCCAGACTCTGGGACCTTGATTTCCAAAGGAGATACAAACTGGACTTTCATCTGAAAACATAACTTTGGACCACTCAGCAGCAGTCCAGTCCTTTTTGTCTCGAGACGCTTTTGACGGTGTCTCTTGTTCAAGAGTGTCTTTACACGAGCGACAGCTGAAGCCCATCTCTTGCATACGTCGGTGCTTCTTGAAGCACTGACTCCAGCTACAGTCCACTCTTTGTGGATCTTCCCCCACATTTTTGAATCGGTTTTGTTTGACAATCCTCTCCAGGGCGCGTTTATCCCTCTTGCTTGTAAACTCTTTTCTACCACATCTTTTTCTTCCCTTCGCCTCTCTATTAATGCTTGGACACAGAGCTCTGGGAACATCCAACCTCTTTGGCAATGACCTTGTGTCTTGCCCTCCTTCTTTAAAGTATCAATGGTCTTCTTTTGGACAGTTGTCAAGTCAGCAGTCTTCCCCAAGATTGTGTGTCAAACACAATCAAAACAAGAGACCATTTAAAGGCTTTTCCAGGTGTTTTGAGTCAGTGAGCGAGTTAGAGTGTGACAGGTGTCTTCAATATCTCACCTTTTCACCATATTCTAATTTTCTGAGATGTTGAATTTAGGGTTTTCATTGGTTGTCAGATATAATCATCTTCTTTTTGGCAAAAAACACTTGAAATGTATCTGTTTGGAATGAATGTAAACATTCTACAGGTTTGACTTTCTAAATGGAATTAATGAAATAAATCAACTTTTTCATGATATTCTGATTATATGACCAGCACCTGTATATATGTATATATATATATATATGACCATGTTTTACACTTATTACTTTATAAATATATATATATATGACCATGTTTTACACTTATTACTTTATATACATATATATATATATATATATGACCATGTTTTACACTTATTACTTTATATATATATATGACCATGTTTTACACTTATTACTTTATATATATATAAATATATATATATGCACATGTTTTACACTTATTACTTTATATATATATATATATATAAGTAATATATATAATTTGGATCATTCGGAACGATTTGGATATTTAAGATTATTATATATATATATATATATATATATATATATATATATACAGTATGACCATGTTTTACACTTATCACTTTATATATATATATATTACCTTATTACTTTATATAATATATACATGTTTTACACTTATTACTTTATATATATATGACCATGTTTTACACTTATTACTTTATATATATATATAAATATATATATATGAACATGTTTTACACTTATTACTTTATATATATATATATATATATATATATATATATATATATATATATATATATATATATACAGTATGACCATGTTTTACACTTATTTTATAAAGTTGCTCTGAAATCTGGACAAACGAGAGGTTACGAGAGTCCATTATGACGTAATAATGGCTTCACTCCTCCCTTATCACTTTATATATATATATATGACCATGTTTTACACTTATTACTTTATATATATATAAATATATATATATATACAGTATGACCATGTTTTACACTTATTACTTTATATATATATAAATATATATATGAACATGTTTTACACTTATTACTTTATATATATATATATATACAGTATGACCATGTTTTACACTTATCACTTTATATATACAGTATGACCATGTTTTACACTTATCACTTTATATATATATATATGACCATGTTTTACACTTATTACTTTATATATATATATATATATGACCATGTTTTACACTTATTACTTTATATATATATATAAATATATATATATGAACATGTTTTACACTTATTACTTTATATATATATATATATATATATATGACCATGTTTTACACTTGGTGGAGACCATTGTTGACAAACGTTCATGCTTGACCAATCACAGCAGAGTGGGTGTGGTTATGGTCAACAAGATTTCATCTCCAGAACAAAAAAAGTGTGTTCAGTGGGCGGAGCTTAATATCATTTTCTAATGTCAACATACAGAGGTTGAATGAGAACTTTGGGGAAATTGTCCGTAGGTACGAGTGTGTGTGTGAATGGTTGTCTGTCTTTGAGTGTCCTCTGCCACAGACTGGCGTCCTGTCCAGGGTGTCCCCTGCCTCTCGCCCTATCAGGTCAAGTTATTTTATTGTCAAATATTCATGTATTAAGACATACAGCATAAATTAAATTGTGGTCCTCTGACCCGATGCAAAACATGAATACAGACATTAAACACTTGAAACAATTAAACATTCAAGAAAATCAATACAAATAACCATCAAAATGAAATAAACAAACTTAAATAATCAACTAATAAACCGAATATAAACAAAAAACAAAGTAAATACTTTTTTCTCTCTCATTATAGGTAGTATCATACTACCTATGATATGTAATATGTAGTATAATACTACCTATGATATGTAATATGTAGTATAATACTACCTATAATACTACCTATGATATGCAATATAATACTACCTATGATATGTAATATGTAGTATAATACTACCTATGATATGTAATATAATACTACCTATGATATGTAATATGTAGTATGATACTACCTATAATACTACCTATGATATGCAATATGTAGTATAATACTACCTATGATATGTAATATGTAGTATAATACTACCTATGATATGTAATATAATACTACCTATGATATGTAATATGTAGTATGATACTACCTATGATATGTAGTATAATACTACCTATGATATGTAATATGTATGTATACTACCTATGATATGTAATATAATACTACCTATGATATGTAATATGTAGTATGATACTACCTATAATACTACCTATGATATGCAATATGTAGTATAATACTACCTATGATATGTAATATGTAGTATAATACTACCTATGATATGTAATATGTAGTATGATACTACCTATGATATGTAGTATAATACTACCTATGATATGTAATATGTAGTATGATACTACCTATGATATGTAATATGTAGTATAATACTACCTATGATATGTAATATGTAGTATGATACTACCTATGATATGTAGTATAATACTACCTATGATATGTAATATGTAGTATGATACTACCTATGATATGTAATATGTAGTATGATACCATCTATGATACTGGGATAGGCTCCAGTCTCCCCAAGACCCCGGTATAAAAGAGTTTTGTACAAACACACACATGACACAACACACACACTGACTCACACACACACACACACACACACACACACAATGAATGTTTGTCTTCTTCACGATTCTGCTCGACAAAGATTCACCTGCAACTGTGTGAAATCTCCTGTCGTTTGATATTCAACAAGAAATATCAGATCGTGTTGAATTTTCCACCCAGATATTCAAAGACTAGATATTCAACTCACTACTGTGGCATAAAAGTGTAAATCTGAAGCTAAAGAAAGTGTGTAGTTACACACACACCACTGAGGAATGAACGACAAGACTCATCTGGACATTAATTTATTGAGACAAAGAACCATAACAGGCTGAGACGGTTGCGTCTGAACACGTCTTCACTTCTCGTCCTCCCTCCACGGTTTGGGCATGATTTTGCCGACAGGTGACGGATTCCAGGTGATGCCGGTCTGAGTGGCCACCTGCACAAGTCAAAGAGTCCACAGTATAAGTGCTGGACTTGGATTTCTCTGCATCCAAGTGTTTCATTTCAGACGCACAGAAATACAAGTTCATTGTTCCTGGAGTGAAAGTGAGGATCTACTGGAGAACCTTGAAGACTCACATAAGTCCATACGGCTGCGCAGAAGGCGAAGCCACCGAGAAGATTCACGGTTCCATACTTTGCGTGGAACTCCCGCTGCTCTTGAGAAACATGCCTGACCTGTCGCACCGACTGACCTGTGGAACCACAATCAGCATCGTCAGGATTAGTTGTTACTTCAGTGCAGACGCCAGCGTTTTCACTTCAGGACTCCATTATTTAGAGCAGGGGTGTCAAACTGGTGTTCCCCAGGGGCCACATCATCATAATGGCTGCCCTCAAAGGGCCAGATGTAACTTAAGAATGTCACTAAATGTAAGCTAATGTAAAATAAATGTAACTACTCCTTAATGTTAAATGACTTTGAATTTATTACTTGAGAGGCATAACTACTGTAAAACCAACATCGGTCATGTGACAGGGAGCGATTGACAGGCCAGGGACAGGTGTGTGTGTGTGTGTGTGTGTGTGTGTGTGTGTGTGTGTGTGTGTGTGTGTGTGCCGCGATGAGAGCGCGTTCTGCTCATATCAAAGGCTCGCGGCCGGTTTTCCCAAAGCAGCGGCGCTAATGCAAACACGTAGCGTGGATGAAAATCTCGGGTGGGCTGATGTTGTTGATCCGAGCCAGACAGACCGACAGACTGTATGGCCCATTGCCCCCCGCTTTACATTTTTTGCTCGTTGGTCAAGGTAAGGCAGGCGGGCCACATAAAATCACATGGCGGGCCACATTTGGCCCGCGGGCCTTGACTTTGACACATATGATTTAGAGGGTGAGGAGGATTTAAAGTCTTCAAAGTGTGTGTAGAGATATATATATATATATATATATATATATATATATATTCTACCTCGTGAACCTCCACTATTTTTAGAAGTTACTAGAACTAACGTGTGTGTGTGTGTGTGTGTGTGTGTACGAATGTGACAATAAATCTGACATTAAACAATTATTTTCTATTTCAACAACAAGTTTCAGATTTATAACGGTGTCATTATTTTAACTTAACATATTTATACTGGATTATGTACACACACACACACACACACACACACACACACACACACACACACACACACACACACACACACACACACACACTAAGAAATGTCATAAAAGTTATCAATCATATATAAAGGTTTATAGAAGTTAGAAAAACATTGTTATTATAAAATACAACCGTTTGCTATACAAGTCGTTTAAATGATTACGTTCCATTCTTACATCATTTGTTAGTAAGAGTAGAAAACAGAAGAAACCCTGAAGCTTATCAGCTAAAGTTCAAGGTAAGAAGCAACATTAGCAAGGTTGTTATCGTTAGCATTGCTAGCATGTAGCTGAGCGCGGTCATCGTGGACGCGCAGCGAGCGACGAATACAATAAACATATCTTCGGGATCAATGTCATGGAGACTGGATCGATAACAGCGTATTTACCGGTGGCGTTAACTGCAGCTTTGGCGAACCGGTACATGGCGACGCGCTCGGTGTCTTCTGATACCCTTGAACGGCGGAAGTAGCAGATATGGCCGCGCGATGAGCGGAAGTGACGTCATATCAGACCGTTCATGCGCAACAGACAAACTCGTTTTAATCAGATAAACTGATGGGATTAAAGACAGATATGATGTTGTGAGCGACCTTTGAACTCGTGGATTAAAAGTAAATTTAACCGTCTCGCGAAATCCCGTCGATCGTAGATTATAAAACGCAATATTTCCCCCCTTCGTGCATCAGTGTCAGGATGGCCGAGTGGTCTAAGGCGCCAGACTCAAGGATCGCGTCCTTCCGTACGAACGGGTTTTCTGGTCTCCGACTGGAGGCGTGGGTTCGAATCCCACTTCTGACACATCTTTTACTTCTGACACATCTTTTACTATCTTTTACTTCTGACACATCTTTTACTATCTTTTACTTCTGACACATCTTTTACTATCTTTTACTTCTGACACATCTTTTACTATCTTTTACTTCTGACACATCTTTTACTATATTTTACTTCTGACACATCTTTTACTATCTTTTACTTCTGACACATCTTTTACTATCTTTTACTTCTGACACATCTTTTACTGTCTTTTACTTCTGACACATCTTTTACTATCTTTTACTTCTGACACATCTTTTACTATCTTTTACTTCTGACACATCTTTTACTATCTTTTACTTCTGACACATCTTTTACTGTCTTTTACTTCTGACACATCTTTTACTATCTTTTACTTCTGACACATCTTTTACTGTCTTTTACTTCTGACACATCTTTTACTATCTTTTACTTCTGACACATCTTTTACTGTCTTTTACTTCTGACACATCTTTTACTATCTTTTACTTCTGACACATCTTTTACTATCTTTTACTTCTGACACATCTTTTTGTCTTTTACTTCTGACACATCTTTTTACTATTTTTATTTGACACATCTTTTACTGTCTTTTACTTCTGACACATCTTTTACTATCTTTTACTTCTGACACTTTTACTGTCTTTTACTTCTGACACATCTTTTACTATCTTTTACTTCTGACACATCTTTTACTTCTGACACATCTTTTACTATATTTTACTTCTGACACATCTTTTACTATCTTTTACTTCTGACACATCTTTTACTATCTTTTACTTCTGACACATCTTTTACTATCTTTTACTTCTGACACATCTTTTACTATCTTTTACTTCTGACACATCTTTTACTATCTTTTACTTCTGACACATCTTTTACTATCTTTTACTTCTGACACATCTTTTACTATCTTTTACTTCTGACACATCTTTTACTATCTTTTACTTCTGACACATCTTTTACTGCATCTTTTACTTCTGACACATCTTTTACTATCTTTTACTTCTGACACATCTTTTACTATCTTTTACTTCTGACACATCTTTTACTATCTTTTACTTCTGACACATCTTTTACTATCTTTTACTTCTGACACATCTTTTACTATCTTTTACTTCTGACACATCTTTTACTATCTTTTACTTCTGACACATCTTTTACTATCTTTTACTTCTGACACATCTTTTACTATCTTTTACTACTTCTGACACATCTTTTACTGTCTTTTACTTCTGACACATCTTTTACTATATTTTACTTCTGACACATCTTTTACTATCTTTTACTTCTGACACATCTTTTACTATCTTTTACTTTGACACATCTTTTACTATCTTTTACTTCTGACACATCTTTTACTATCTTTTACTTCTGACACATCTTTTACTATCTTTTACTTCTGACACATCTTTTACTATCTTTTACTACTTGACACATCTTTTACTGTCTTTTACTTCTGACACATCTTTTACTATCTTTTACTTCTGACACATCTTTTACTGTCTTTTACTTCTGACACATCTTTTACTATCTTTTACTTCTGACACATCTTTTACTTCTAATCTTTTACTTCTGACACATCTTTTACTATCTTTTACTTCTGACACATCTTTTACTATCTTTTACTTCTGACACATCTTTTACTATCTTTTACTTCTGACACATCTTTTACTATCTTTTACTTCTGACACATCTTTTACTATCTTTTACTTCTGACACATCTTTTACTATCTTTTACTTCTGACACATCTTTTACTATCTTTTACTTCTGACACATCTTTTACTATCTTTTACTTCTGACACATCTTTTACTATCTTTTACTTCTGACACATCTTTTACTATCTTTTACTTCTGACACATCTTTTACTATCTTTTTGACTAATTCTTTTACTATATTTTACTTCTGACACATCTTTTACTATCTTTTACTTCTGACACATCTTTTACTATCTTTTACTTCTGACACTTATCTTTTACTTCTGACACTCTTTTACTATATTTTACTTCTGACACATCTTTTACTATCTTTTACTTCTGACACATCTTTTACTATCTTTTACTTCTGACACATCTTTTACTATCTTTTACTTCTGACACATCTTTTACTATCTTTTACTTCTGACACATCTTTTACTATCTTTTACTTCTGACACATCTTTTACTATCTTTTACTTCTGACACATCTTTTACTATCTTTTACTTCTGACACATCTTTTACTATCTTTTACTTCTGACACATCTTTTACTATCTTTTACTTCTGACACATCTTTTACTATCTTTTACTTCTGACACATCTTTTACTATCTTTTACTTCTGACACATCTTTTACTATCTTTTACTTCTGACACATCTTTTACTATCTTTTACTTCTGACATCTTTTACTATCTTTTATTCTGACATATCTTTTACTATATTTTACTTCTGACACATCTTTTACTATCTTTTACTTCTGACACATCTTTTACTATATTTTACTTCTGACACATCTTTTACTATCTTTTAGCTTCTGACACATCTTTTACTATCTTTTACTTCTGACATCATCTTTTACTGTCTTTTACTTCTGACACATCTTTTACTATATTTTACTTCTGACACATCTTTTACTATATTTTACTTCTGACATCTTTTACTATTTTTACTTCTGACACATCTTTTACTATCTTTTACTTCTGACACATCTTTTACTATCTTTTACTTCTGACACATCTTTTACTATATTTTACTTCTGACACATCTTTTACTGTCTTTTACTTCTGACACATCTTTTACTATCTTTTACTTCTGACACATCTTTTACTATCTTTTACTTCTGACACATCTTTTACTTCTGACACATCTTTCTAGTCTTTTTACTTCTGACACATCCTTTACTATCTTTTACTTCTGACACATCTTTTACTATCTTTTACTTCTGACACATCTTTTACTATCTTTTACTTCTGACACATATTTTACTTCTGACACATCTTTTACTATCTTTTACTTCTGACACATCTTTTACTTCTGTAATATTTTTTTTTCCAACTGAAAGCGACACATTGATGTGGAATTATTTACAAACATCTTTAGAGATTAAATCAATTTTAATGTTTGTTTGATCCGTTCCTTTACACTTAGATTGTATAATCTTGTTTATTTCTCTTTGTCTTGTTCTTATTTCCTATTTTTATGAATAATCGCTGTATTGCTGTGTCTAATTGGAAAAAAATAAATAAAAAACGATTAATAAAGTATTTTTCATCAGGAGTTCAAACAGCAGGTCATTGTTTAAGATAAGATACACATTAACATTAAAAAATGTAAGTTTTCACAGCAGGTCACATAAAGTGAACCTTAGATTTACCATAAAAACACATTATAGTTATATAAATCGACATACAGTACACATTAAAAATGATACTAAATGTAATGAGTACTAATAAAGTCAAATAAATGTTTATTTTAATCGAGACTTTTCCACAATCTTTTTATTTTTGTGTTAAAAACAGAATTTTATCTCAACAAATGACAGACAAGGATTATTGATATCAATTGTTTTTATTACATGAAAAATATTTTCTTGATTAAAACTGCAATAAAACATGTGAGTTCATGCATAGAAATATGTTGAGTGGACGTGTGACCGAAGTGTAAGACGAACATCTGATGAACGGATACGAACGCGACTGCTTTCAAATAAACAGCGTCTCAGGAATTATTGCTTGTGTTTTCGACGGTCGATCGAACGCGAGAACATCTTGACGAGCGGCTCTGGAGCTCAAGGCTTTTATTTTGAAGGTGCCAGTCTTGTTTCAGGTCGTCAGTCTACGTCGGTCTACGGTGACGTCCGCCGGGAAATGTCTCCAGGAATGACGACGACGACAGGAAGTGCAGGAATCGTTCGGGAATATTTCGATGCCGATCGAGGAACATCTTTAGTAAAAACTGGGACCAAACAAAGCGTTTTTTATCTTCACGGATGATAACATGACAGATAAGGCAACATGTTCTCTTCACGTCCTCTAGTCGTCCTTCTTGTCCTTCGCCTCTTCGTCGTCCGTGTACTCGCTCGCCTCCTCGCCGGCCTTCAGCAGCTTCCCGATGTAGTCGTACTTGACTGTGGAGACCAGAGCGATTTAATGAGCTTTACTTGACGTTATCTTCAACCATAGATAACATTTATGTCACAGACGCACAATATCTGTGTCGTCGTCACAATATTTTATTCATTTAACAATAATTTTGCAAACTTTTAATTATTTTTAAAAGTACTTGGTTTAAATTATTTCCATATTTAAAAGTTTGATTTGTTTTTTTGAATTATTCAAACAAATCTAACTTTCTTTCTTTTTATTTCTCTTTATGTTCTTATTTTATTTATTTTTAATGAATAATTGCTGTATTGTTGTGGCTAATTGGGGAAAAAAAATAATTCTCCTGAGCGATCAATAAAGTTCTACATACTATTCAATTAAAAAAATAAACATTTTACAATTTAATTAAATGATTCTTACAAATAACAAAACAGAATTAGATATTTTAATTCGAAATATTCAAAAACACATTTTTAAATGCAAAAAAAGTTAATCTTAGCCCATTTTAACTTTTACGCGGCGACACGTCGACGATCATGTGACACTGAAGCACATGATCAAGTAGCTCTTGTCACCATTAAGCTAATATTTTTATATATTGAACTTAAAAACTAAAAATGCGCACACACTCCGTGCGCACACCTTAATTTTTAATTGTGCACACATGTGATTGTTTGTTTTAATAAAAAATAAAATAGAAACGTGCGCACACACGCTCAAGTGCCACCACACACGGCGCACACACACACGTGCGCACACACACACGTGCGCACACACACACGTGCGCACACACACACGTGCACACACACACACGTGCACACACACACACGTGCACACACACACACGTGCACACACACACACGTGCACACACACACACGTGCACACACACACACGTGCACACACACACACGTGCGCACACACACACGTGCGCACACACTCGTGCGCACACACTCGTGCGCACACACTCGTGCGCACACACTCGTGCGCACACACTCGTGCGCACACACTCGTGCGCACACACTGCGTGGTGCACACACGTGCGCACACTCACACGTGCACACACACCCCCCAAGACACGCCCCAGTGCAGCACACACTGTGCGCACACACACTCGTGCACACACACTCGTGCGCACACACTCGTGCGCACACACACGTGCGCACACACACGTGCGCACACACGCACGGCAGGGCACACTCGTGCGCACACACTCGTGCACACACACACACGTGCACACACACACACGTGCACACACACGTGCGCACACACTCGTGCGCACACACTCGTGCGCACACACACACGTGCACACACACGTGCACACACTCGTGCACACACACACGTGCACACACACACGTGCACACACACTCGTGCGCATACACACACGTGCCGCACACACCACACCGTGCACACACACACGTGCACACACCTCCTTCGTGCACACACACACACTTCGTGCACACACACCGCGCACACACGTGCACACACACTCGTGCACAACAACATCGTGCACACACACTCGTGCACACACACACGTGCACACACACTCGTGCACACACACTCGTGCACACACACTCGTGCACACACACTGCACAGGCGTGTGCGTCGGGACCCACCGGTGAACTGGGCCTCCCACTCGGACAGACTCTCCTGCTGCATGGCGTTCAGGTCCGACAGGTCGTCGGGTTCGTCCTTCAGGGCGTCTTTCTCCAGACAGAAGGTGGCCAAACCTCTGGACGCGTCTCTGCCCGCGAACACGCCGTACGGCCCGTCTGAGGACGACAGGTGCGGTGAGTCCAACATGTGGTTGTGACGTCATGTCATGTTAGTGCTGCCTCCGATGACGTCAAGGTGTACTTTTCACCCGCTGGCACTTGACCAGAGGAGGCGCTGCTGAGCAACTATTTTAAACTATATCAGCCTGGAGGGTGTGTGAGTGTTAGTGTGTGTGTGTGTGTGTGTGTGAGTGTTAGTGTGTTTGTGTTAGTGTGTTAGTGTGTGTGTTGGTGCGCGAGTGTGTGTGTTAGTGCGCGAGTGTGTGTGTTAGTGCTTTATTGCGTGTTTGTTTTAGTGCCTGTTTGTGTGTCAGTGCGTGTGTATGTTTGCGTTAGTGCGCGTGTGTGTGTGTCAGTGCTAGTGCGTGTGTGTGTGTGTCTGTTAGTGCGTGTGTGTGTCTGTCAGTGCTTGTGTGTGTGTGTCTGTCAGTGCGTGTGTGTGTGTGTTGGTGCGTGTGTGTGTGTGTCAGTGCTTGTGTGTGTGTCAGTGCTTGTGTGTGTGTCAGTGCTTGTGTGTGTGTTAGTGCGTGTGTGTGTGTCAGTGCTTGTGTGTGTGTCAGTGCGTGTGTGTGTGTCAGTGCGTGTGTGTGTCTGTCAGTGCTTGTGTGTGTTAGTGCGTGTGTGTGTCTGTCAGTGCGTGTGTGTGTCTGTCAGTGCGTGTGTGTGTGTTAGTGCGTGTGTGTGTGTTAGTGCGTGTGTCAGTGCTTGTGTGTGTGTTAGTGCGTGTGTGTGTCAGTGCGTGTGTGTGTCTGTCAGTGCGTGTGTGTGTGTGTTAGTACGTGTGTTAGTGCGTGTGTGTGTGCGTGTGTGTTAGTGCGTGTGTGTGTCTGTGGCGTGTGTGTGTCTGTCAGTGCGTGTGTGTGTCTGTCAGTGCGTGTGTGTGTCTGTCAGTGCGTGTGTGTGTCTGTCAGTGCGTGTGTGTGTGTCAGTGCGTGCGTGTGTGTTAGTGCGTGTGTGTGTCAGTGCTTGTGTGTGTGTCAGTGCTTGTGTGTGTGTTAGTGCGTGTGTGTGTGTCAGTGCGTGTGTGTGTCTGTCAGTGCGTGTGTGTGTGTGTGTGTTGTACGTGTGTTAGTGCTTGTGTGTGTGTGTTAGTGTGTGCGTGTGTATGTTTTCGTTAGTGCTTGTGTGTGTGTTAGTGTGTGTGTTTGGGTGTGTGTTAGTGTGCGTGTTTGGGTGTGTGTTAGTGTGCGTGTTTGGGTGTGTGTTAGTGTGCGTGTTTGGGTGTGTGTTAGTGTGTGGTGGGTGTGTGTTAGTGTGCGTGTTTGGGTGTGTGTTAGTGTGCGTGTGTGGGTGTGTGTTATTGCTTGTGTTTAACTATCAATCTGAGACAGTGAAAGGTCACTGGTGACAGAGGTGAAAGGTCACTGGTGACAGAGGTAACAGCCAGAGATGACACAATAGTGTGAGGTCTCACTCTGATACTTTCTCATGATAATTCGCTTCTTTTCTCAAGGTTTTCTCAACCTTAGATTATTTCTCGACGTGTAACGAGTTCTACCAGCAACACTAACTTTATTTAGCATCTTCTTGCAGTTTTTATTCATGGATTAGTTAAATGAGGTTAAAAAAGTGTCGGTTTGACTAATAAACACAAACGTGACTCCATCAGCAAACACTGTGTTCGGAACATAATGAACTACAACGTGTGGCAGGACAGGTGCATTATGGGTAGAATGTGATCCTCATCAATACTTTTATACTCGAAACAAATGTTTTAAGACAAAGTTATTTTTAAACAAATGTTTCAAGACAAAGTTATTTTATTGTGACCTGAGGACAGAAGATTAAACTTGCAGCGTGTTTGTTCTACTGTTGACAAATGTAACGTAATTATTATATGAATTCATTATTAACTAATAATAATTATTATTATTTATTTTGACTCAAACTCGTTTGTATTCACCGTGTATGTCGTTTAAAAGTATTATTGTAACCCATTTTAAATTAAAACTTTGAGTATAATCATTATTGTCGCCGATATATTTTAAATAAAACGTCATTATTCGAGTTCTTGTGTGTAAACAAACTACAAACAAGTTAAACTTCGATCATCCCGTCAATAGACGATCTGTGCTCCTGTGTTATGAAAGAAGATCTTTTCAAAGTAAAGTTCGGTTCGGATCCAGGTTCGGATCCGGCTCACCTGGGCCGTAGAACTTCTTGCCGCGGGTGACGTCAAAGACCTTCCCGTTGACAGCCATGAGGATCCGCGGGTCCTGGACTCCGTCGAAGGTCTTGAGCTGGTCCAGACGAAAGTCTCGCTTCTTCAGCCTCGGCAGCGGCGGCTCCGCCGGGCCCAGGTCCGGGCTCTGGTCCCCCCGGAAGATCTTGTAGAGCAGGAAGAGGCAGAGGCTGAGCAGCGTCAGGTTGAGCGGCGACGTGAAGATCTCCTGCAGGATCCCCGCAGAGCTCAGCTCGCTGCTGGACTCCGCTTCCGCCATGTTGTGTCTGCGTGAGTTGCTTTGCTAGCGGAAGAACACTGACCGCGTCGACCAATCACAGGCGACCATGGTGGGGCGTCATTATCCGCGTCGACCAATCACAGGCGACCATCATGGTGGGGCGTCATTATCCGTGTCGACCAATCACAGGCGACCATGGTGGGGCGTCATTATCCGCGCTGACCAATCGGCTTCCGTAATTCAAGCAGCCCATCTCGCAACTTTATTAGTTAAGAAAACGTTTGTTTAACGTGTTTCTGTCTTTTATATTCGTGATAATGATTGTTTTTTTACAAATATAAATTCAGTTTACTGTATTTTACGAATGGCTTCGAAGGTTATATCTTAAGGGCACCTAATGTGAAAACTCTCCTGACATGTTGTAAATGTAAGTGTAAAAGGTAAGTCTTCAAAATGCAGTAGTTCATTCATCATGACGTTGCTCCGCTTTTAAGTTATTGCTTAATAAAGTTTGAAATCTCGCCATTGGAGATTTCGGTTTTAAAACGGTCAGAACTCGGGTCCGTTCCGGGAAGTTCCAACACGCCGTCACATCCGGGTCTTATACTTTGCTTTATGGAGACAAATGGTCAATGCAGAGTCTAACGGGTCGTTTATTCGCCGCTTCAAGTCAAACAACGATACAAGCTTTTACGATCGATCGGGAACGCTCTCTGCCGGCAGCTCTTCAGGTCGATAGCTCCGGGAAAGACGGTCCCGTACTGTAGAGCATATATTTATATTCAAGGGAAAGTTCTCCGTCCAGGGGGTCGTCTCTTCCGGGGCAGATGGTTCTTTCAAGTTTGTCCATGTCTCGGTCACCTGGAGAGTAACTTCCTTGCTTCCCTGTTGCGTGGGTGGATGCTTTTTTCTTCCAGCCTGGGTGTGTTCCGCTTCGCTCTTTGTTTCACGCCCCCAGGTGTGAAAAGGGCAGACGAACAGACGTCTAACTAACCGGTGTCATTTTTCTAATTCTGCTCCAAGCCTGCCTTTAGACAGTGTACATCAGTCTGAGTGAAATTTTGATTGTGAATGTGTATTCAAACGTTTAAACTCTTAGATGAAGCTAGTAATGTATACTTTATATTTCGATGATCTTTTAGCATTATTTTAAGTATGGCGTATACGTATACTAAACGTGTAAAGATATTAGCTGCTTTAAAGATGGACTCGACAATATGCAGTGAAGGCTCTGATACCAGAGACAACTCTGTCCCACCAACACGGCTGACCAGGGCTGCTTTTGTTGTGGCATAAAGGATTATAGGTCCAAGCTTAAGTTTAAACGCACCTTTGGTTGGTGACGAGACTAAATCGAGACCTTTAATGTCTCGTACTGGACGAAAGGGGATGATGTTACCTATCAGGGCCTGTCATACCTGGGAAGGTACATGTTTGTGTCCTGCCATTCTATGAGTATCAAGCTTATTGTGTGTCCGTTCACTACACATTAGTAGTTTCTGATATGTATGTAGGGTTAATGACATTACTAATTATCTAACTAATTAATTAATCGAATTACTAATTAGTAATCCATGTAAGTAAGTAAGTAAGTAAGTAATTTGTATTTATATAGCGCTTTTTCAGACCAAGGTCACAAAGCGCTTAAACAATCAAAACAATATTCAATAAAGTATATACTTTAAAAGGCAAGATAATCAAGGAAAAGCCTGAACAAATAAAAACGTCTTAAGATGTTTCTTGAAGGAGTCAGTAGATCATCAAACACAGATGTTTCTTGAAGGAGTCAGTAGATCATCAAACACAGATGTTTCTTGAAGGAGTCAGTAGATCATCAAACACAGATGTTTCTTGAAGGAGTCAGTAGATCATCAAACACAGATGTTTCTTGAAGGAGTCAGTAGATCATCAAACACAGATGTTTCTTGAAGGAGTCAGTAGATCATCAAACACAGATGTTTCTTGAAGGAGTCAGTAGATCATCAAACACAGATGTTTCTTGAAGGAGTCAGTAGATCATCAAACACAGATGTTTCTTGAAGGAGTCAGTAGATCATCAAACACACATGTTTCTTGAAGGAGTCAGTAGATCATCAAACACAGATGTTTCTTGAAGGAGTCAGTAGATCATCAAACACAGATGTTTCTTGAAGGAGTCAGTAGATCATCAAACACAGATGTTTCTTGAAGGAGTCAGTAGATCATCAAACACAGATGTTTCTTGAAGGAGTCAGTAAATCATTAAACACAGATGTTTCTTGAAGGAGTCAGTAGATCATCAAACACAGATGTTTCTTGAAGGAGTCAGTAGATCATCAAACACAGATGTTTCTTGAAGGAGTCAGTAGATCATCAAACACAGATGTTTCTTGAAGGAGTCAGTAGATCATCAAACACAGATGTTTCTTGAAGGAGTCAGTAGATCATCAAACACAGATGTTTCTTGAAGGAGTCAGTAGATCATCAAACACAGATGTTTCTTGAAGGAGTCAGTAGATCATTAAACACAGATGTTTCTTGAAGGAGTCAGTAGATCATCAAACACAGATGTTTCTTGAAGGAGTCAGTAGATCATCAAACACAGATGTTTCTTGAAGGAGTCAGTAGATCATCAAACACAGATGTTTCTTGAAGGAGTCAGTAGATCATCAAACACAGATGTTTCTTGAAGGAGTCAGTAGATCATCAAACACAGATGTTTCTTGAAGGAGTCAGTAGATCATCAAACACAGATGTTCCTTGAAGGAGTCAGTAGATCATCAAACACAGATGTTTCTTTAAGGAGTTAGTAGATCATCAAACACAGATGTTTCTTGAAGGAGTCAGTAGATCATCAAACACACATGTTTCTTGAAGGAGTCAGTAGATCATCAAACACACATTTTTCTTGAAGGAGTCAGTAGATCATCAAACACACATATTTCTTAAAGGAGTCAGTAGATCATCAAACACAGATGTTTCTTGAAGGAGTCAGTAGATCATCAAACACAGATGTTTCTTAAAGGAGTCAGTAGATCATCAAACACAGATGTTTCTTGAAGGAGTCAGTAGATCATCAAACACAGATGTTTCTTGAAGGAGTCAGTAGATCATCAAACACAGATGTTTCTTGAAGGAGTCAGTAGATCATCAAACACAGATGTTTCTTAAAGGAGTCAGTAGATCATCAAACACAGATGTTTCTTGAAGGGGTCAGTAGATCATCAAACACAGAGATGGTTCCAAAGCTTAGGAGCAACAGTCTGGAAGGATTTCTCTCCTCTGGTCCTGAACCGTGTGCGAGGAACCATCATTAGATTCTGATGCACAGACCTCAGAGCCCGAGCGGGGGTGTAAGTCTGGATCAGATCACTGATGGAAGGTCTGACCATGAATAGATCTGAAAGTTAGAACCAGAATTTTAAAATGATCCTGAAAGAAACTGGCAGCCAGTGAAGAGTTTGAAGGAGAAATGTGAGTTCTTCTACTAGAGTGGCTCAGAATTCTGCCTGCAGAGTTTTGTATGAACTGCAGGCGAGACAAGACATGAAAATAAACTGTTGCAATAGTCCAGGCCATGACATCACTGATGACGTCACTGACAGCAGAGCGGGATCTTTTGAAGCGAACAGCGGTCACGTGGGTACCAGCTGTCACTCACGTTCAACTCGGTAGTAAAAGCCGAATTAAAGAGGAAATGAACAAATCTTACCACCTTTCGTTGAGGTCTGGACAGACGGCAGCGCTGACGTGTCGTCACGCTCTTCAGTGAGAGGAATGTCGATCAAACATCGATGACGTCCGATGAAGTCAGAGTTGTTCCGAGCGATCGCGACTGCGCGTCTCATCCTGACCTGAACTCCAGACCGGCTCGATCGCTTGTGGAAATCGTACCCGAGAGATCAAACGATATTCCACAGAGTCCGAGTCGATGAGAAGCGGAACCGGAAACACATTCTCCGGACGTTGGAAACTGTCGCGATTATAATCCTCCATGGACTCTCTGATGTTGAAAAGAACATCACGATCATAGATCCGAGATGCTTGAGACATATCTTTAGTGATATGAGCATAATATCCGGACAAGTAGTCTTTGCCGAAATGTCACCCAGAGATACAGCAATGAAGGAAGACCAAGAGGAGGAGAGGGGCTCAGAGACAGTAGGGGTTCCAAACAAAGGGGGAGAGATTTTCTCTTTGATCAATTAAATTTTGTCAATGAAAAATCTCAACAATGCATTGCTGTCAGCTTCACAGAAGACAGGCGTGATTTGAGGAGCAGGAGACACAAGAGAATTAATCGTGTCAAACAACACTTTGGGGTTTTTCTTATTTACTGCTACCAGTTTTCTGATGTAATCAGATCTGACAGTTTCCACCATCTCATTGTAAGAAGACATCAGATCCCTGGGGAGAAGTCTGTGCACCTCAAGTTTAGTGGACTTCCAGAGACGCTCAGTCTTTCGACAAAGTCTCTTCAGACTCAGGAGATCTTCATGTGTCCAAGGGCACCGTTTTTTCTGAATTTTCAAGTTCGATTTAACAGGTGCCACTTGATCCAGTATTTCAACACAATGACCAGTGAAACAGTGAATCAAACTGTCCACGTCTGTGCAGTCATCAAAGGAAAGACGGTCAAACATAGCAGAAAAACTGTCTGCAGTATTGGCTGAGATGACACGCCTCTGAGACCTAACTTTCAAAGGCTTAGGTTCAGGGATGAAGTCCAGGTTAAACAAGACAAGATAATGATTCCTCAGATGGACATCATGTACAGATACATTAGAAATGTTCAGGCCAAGAGTAAAAACTAACTTTTTGGTGAGTGGGTTCAGAAACATGTTGCTCAAAATTAAAGCTTCTGTTAAAGTTAAAAGTTCTTTAGCAGAACAAGATGTGACGTCATCAACATGAAGATTAAAATCTCCAAGAATGAGAACAGATTCCATTTGAATAATGGAAGATAAGAAGTCACTGAAGTCTTTCAAGAACACTGAAGGACCAGGCGGGCGGTAGATTGACACACAATAGAAAGTTCTTGAGGAACCAACCAAGATCATCTGAGACTCAAAAGAAGTGAATTCCTGTGTCTGAATCACTTTGCAAGAACAACTCTCTCTATAAACTGTAGCAAGACCTCCCCCACGACCAGAGAGGCGAGGCTTCCCCAGAACAGCGCTCCCTACTGGACGGAGTTCGTTCAGATGAATAAACTCTTCCTCTCTCTGCCAAGTCTCAGAAAGACATAATAAATCCAAATTAATTCTTGTGAAAAGATCATTAAGAATAAAGGATTTATTAGTAATGGAGCGAACATTCAGAAGTCCTACATTCAGCAGCGATGACATCACTGATGACGGCGATGACGTCACTGACAGCAGAGCGAACATGTCACGTGGGTACCAGCTGTCACTCACGTTCAACTCGGTAGTAAAAGCCGAATTAAAGAGAGGAAATGAACTAATCTTACCACCTTTCGTTGAGGTCTGGACAGACGGCAGCGCTGACGTGTCGTCACACTCTTCAGTGAGAGGAATGTCGATCAAACATCCATGACGTCCGATGACGTCAGAGTTGTTCCGAGCGATCGCGACTGCACGTCTCATCCTGAACTGTACTCCAGACCGACTCGATCGCTTGTGGAAATAGTACCCGAGAGATCAAACGATATTCCACAGAGTCCGAGTCGATGAGAAGCGGAACCGGAAACACATTCTCCGGACGTTGGAAACTGTCGCGATTATAATCCTCCATGGACTCTCTGATGTTGAAAAGAGCATCACGATCATAGATCCGAGATGCTTGAGACATATCTTTAGTGATATGAGCATAATATCCGGACAAGTAGTCTTTGCCGAAATGTCACCCAGAGATACAGCAGTGAAGGAAGACCAAGAGGAGGAGAGGGGCTCAGAGACAGTAGGGGTTCCAAACAAAGGGGGAGAGATTTTCTCTTTGATCAATTAAATTTTGTCAATGAAAAATCTCAACAATGCATTGCTGTCAGCTTCACAGAAGACAGGCGTGATTTGAGGAGCAGGAGACACGAGAGAATTAATCGTGTCAAACAACACTTTGGGTTTTTTCTTATTTACTGCTACCAGTTTTCTGATGTAATCAGATCTGACAGTTTCCACCATCTCATTGTAAGAAGACATCAGATCCCTGGGGAGAAGTCTGTGCACCTCAAGTTTAGTGGACTTCCAGAGACCGCAGTCTTTCGACAAAGTCTCTTCAGACTCAGGAGATCTTCATTTCTCCAAGGGCACCGTTTTTTCTAAATTTTCAAGTTCGATTTAACAGGTGCCACTTGATCCAGTATTTCAACACAATGATCAGTGAAACAGTGAACCAAACTGTCCACATCTGGGCAGTCATCAAAGGAAAGACGGTCAAACATAGCAGAAAAACTGTCTACAGTATCGGCTGAGATGACACGCCTCTGAGACCTAACTTTCAAAGGCTTAGGTTCAGGGATGAAGTCCAGGTTAAACAAGACAAGATAATGATCCCTCAGATGGACATCATGTACAGATACATTAGAAATGTCCAGGCCAAGAGTAGAACCAAGTATTTTTTGATGAGTGGGTTCAGAAACATGTTGCTCAAAATTAAAGCTTCTGTTAAAGTTAAAAGTTCTTTAGCAGAACAAGATGTGACGTCATCAACATGAAGATTAAAATCCCCAAGAATGAGAACAGATTCCATTTGAATAATGGAAGATAAGAAGTCACTGAAGTCTTTCAAGAACACTGAAGGACCAGGCGGGCGGTAGATTGACACACAATAGAAAGTTCTTGTAGAACCAACCAAGATCATCTGAGACTCAAAAGAAGTGAATTCCTGTGTCTGGATCACTTTGCAAGAACAACTCTTCCTATAAACTGTACCAAGACCTCCCCCACGACCAGAGAGGCGAGGCTTCCCCAGGACAGCGCTCCCTACTGGACAGAGTTCGTTCAGATGAATAAACTCTTCCTCTCTCTGCCAAGTCTCAGAAAGACATAATAAATCCAAATTAATTCTTGTGAAAAGATCATTAAGAATAAAGGATTTATTAGTAATGGAGCGAACATTAAGAAGTCCCACATTCAGCAGCGATGACATCACTGATGACGCCGATGACGTCACTGACAGCAGAGCGAACATGTCACGTGGGTACCAGCTGTCACTCACGTTCAACTCGGTAGTAAAAGCCGAATTAAAGAGAGGAAATGAACAAATCTTACCACCTTTCGTTGAGGTCTGGACAGATGGCAGCGCTGACGTGTCGTCACGCTCTTCAGAGAGAGGAATGTCGATCAAACATCCATGAAGTCAGAGTTGTTCCGAGCGATCGCGACTGCGCGTCTCATCCTGACCTGAACTCCAGACCGACTCGATCGCTTGTGGAAATCGTACCCGAGAGATCAAACGATATTCCACAGAGTCGAGTCGATGAGAAGCGGAACCGGAAACACATTCTCCGGACATTGGAAACTGTCGCGATTATAATCCTCCATGGACTCTCTGATGTTGAAAAGAGCATCACAATCATAGATCCGAGATGCTTGAGACATATCTTTAGTGATATGAGCATAATATCCGGACAAGTAGTCGTTAAAACGACTGTTTTTGGCAATTATTGCAGGAGCTCACGTTCAAGCAGCCGATCAAAGGCTCACCGGAAGCGGTTTTTTGAAAAGGTAGTAATCATCATACTGACCACTGCGATCACAGGCAATCCAGTGTGTTGTCCTGCTGTAGAACCATATGTTACTGCAGTACAGCGACAGGACAGTACTACGGAGGGTCATCAACTCTGACCTCTGCCCACCCTGAATGACATCTTGACCTCTCGCTGCCTCCAACATCCTGAACCCTTGCTCACCTGTTCCTCACCTGTTCACCTGCCGTGAACCCTCTGACGCTTCAGGTCCTTGAACACAAACAGACTCAGGATCAGTTTCTACTCTCAGCTATACGTGAAGTGAACAAACACAAATGAGGATCAATAAAGACATTTGTTTACATCTCAGAGCATCTTGAAAAAACATTTTAATGACGAGACGATATTATAAAACCTCTGACCTCTGACCTCTGCTGCTCCTCTATCTTTGTTTCTTACTTTTTATTCATCTTTTTAACCTTCTTAATCTTTCTACTTGAAGCATGTCGTCATGTGCTCCGTCTGGATGATGAACCTTCATTTGGTTGAACTATGACAATAGATTCTGACTGTGATTCATTCAGTGCAGAAGGAGAAGAAATGATATAATTATGGTTCACATCATGTATTTTCACACACACACACACACACACGTGTTTGTTGTACAACAAGAGATTCATCCATGTTCATAAATTCAGCTTTAACTTGGCAGATCGAGGTTAAACAACAGCATCAGAATAAGACGGATCTCTAAGAATCACGGTTACAATCAGTAAATCAGTGAAAGTGATGAAAAATATACGTAATCAGTGGAAAGATGTTCAACTATATTATGTTTTAAGATCCTCTTGAACAACCGTTGACGACAATGATTCCAGTGTAACAACTTGAAGTGACAAAACTATTGGTGTGCGACACTAAAATATGTTTGTGTTGATAAAAAGCACACGTTTAAAAAAGCGACATATTATCTGATCCAAACAAGGCGGAAACAGTCCAGTGAACGTAGAAGATCACACGCCAGCATGAAGAAGTTGATGCAGAGTCGCTTGTCTTTGTTGGTCTTGAAACTTCTCTGACGTCGAGCTCATCTAATCTCTGATAGAAAGAGATAAAAACAAACACTCGCGTGTCAACGCATCAGTGACGTGACGATGACAAACATCGCGGCAGTAATAATAGTAATAATAGTAATAATAATTATTATATCGTCAAACATTATGAATACATGAGAACAGCTTTCTAGTGGTGACTTTGACTGAGGCTTCATTTTTAACAAGTCATTTGTATTATATGGATTGATTCATGTCACTTTATTTGTTTTCAGCAGTTACTATGGTAACACGTTAGTGATGTATAAAATCTTTAGCTCCATCAACACTCTTATTATTTTAATTCCTATTCTTTCAAAAGTTATGCAGCTGTACACATAAAAGCTTATAGTTAAACATGTATGATTGACTTAAATC
>JACEEU010000860.1:32500-85530 GCA_016630915.1 Callionymus lyra | reverse complement strand
TCAATTTGGGTGTTTAACCGTTTTCGCATTTATCGTGGCTAGAACATCGTCCTCAGGAGAACATCGTCCTCAGGAGAACATCATGCTCAGGAGAACATCGTCCTCAGGAGAACATCGTCAACATCAGGTGTTTTGAGGAGGTCGGAGGTCACACACACGACTTGTTTGAAGAACATTCAAACATCAGCAGGTCGTGTGAGTCTGTCGTCAGAACATTCAACGACATAAAGAACAAAGTATTTCATGAGAATATTTCATTTATTTACTTTCTTTGAGCAGTGTATAAATATATACATATATATATATATATATGTATATATTTATACACACATATGCTCATCGTTTGTTCATTTTTATGTTGAAATTCAACTTTGTAGCAGTTTTTGGGCTGGTCGTCGAGATTCAACAGGGATGATGACTGAGGAGGTACGGTGTTGACTAGGCCTCTAAGAGGAATGATGACTGAGGACGAGAGGATACAGTGATGACTGAGGACGAGAGGATACAGTGATGACTGAGGACGAGAGGATACAGTGATGACTGAGGACGAGAGGATACAGTGATGACTGAGGACGAGAGGATACAGTAATGACTGAGGACGAGAGGATACAGTGATGACTGAGGACGAGAGGATACAGTGATGACTGAGGACGAGAGGATACAGTGATGACTGAGGACGAGAGGATACAGTGATGACTGAGGACGAGAGGATACAGTGATGACTGAGGACGAGAGGATACAGTGATGACTGAGGACGAGAGGATACAGTGATGACTGAGGACGAGAGGATACAGTGATGACTGAGGACGAGAGGATACAGTGATGACTGAGGACGAGAGGATACAGTGATGACTGAGGACGAGAGGATACAGTGATGACTGAGGACGAGAGGATACAGTGATGACTGAGGACGAGAGGATACAGTGATGACTGAGGACGAGAGGATACAGTGATGACTGAGGACGAGAGGATACAGTGATGACTGAGGACGAGAGGATACAGTGATGACTGAGGACGAGAGGATACAGTGATGACTGAGGACGAGAGGATACAGTGATGACTGAGGACGAGAGGATACAGTGATGACTGAGGACGAGAGGATACAGTGATGACTGAGGACGAGAGGATACAGTGATGACTGAGGACGAGAGGATACAGTGATGACTGAGGACGAGAGGATACAGTGATGACTGAGGACGAGAGGATACAGTGATGACTGAGGACAACAGTGCTGAGGACGAGAGGATACAGTGATGACTGAGGACGAGAGGATACAGTGATGACTGAGGACGAGAGGATACAGTGATGACTGAGGACGAGAGGATACAGTGATGACTGAGGACGAGAGGATACAGTGATGACTGAGGACGAGAGGATACAGTGATGACTGAGGACGAGAGGATACAGTGATGACTGAGGACGAGAGGATACAGTGATGACTGAGGACGAGAGGATACAGCAGCTTTTAAAGCTGATGTTTGAACATATTTTGGTTTGAAAACGAATGAAAGTAGTAACGACTTCAAGAGTCATGTGGTCTGTAAATACTACAACACCAGAGTCAAGTACTGGACAATACTACACATATATACTTGTTACTACACTGTCACAACACCAGAGTCAAGTACTGGACAATACTACACATATATACTTGTTACTACACTGTCACAACACCAGAGTCAAGTACTGGACAATACTACACATATATACTTGTTACTACACTGTCACAACACCAGAGTCAAGTACTGGACAATACTACACATATATACTTGTTACTACACTGTCACAACACCAGAGTCAAGTACTGGACGATACTACACATATATACTTGTTACTACACTATCACAACACCAGAGTAAAGTACTGGACAATACTACACATATATACTTGTTACTACACTATCACAACACCAGAGTCAAGTACTGGACAATACTACACATATATACTTGTTACTACACTATCACAACACCAGAGTCAAGTACTGGACAATACTACACATATATACTTGTTACTACACTATCACAACACCAGAGTCAAGTACTGGACAATACTACACATATATACTTGTTACTACACTATCACAACACCAGAGTCAAGTACTGGACAATACTACACATATATACTTGTTACTACACTATCACAACACCAGAGTCAAGTACTGGACAATACTACACATATATACTTGTTACTACACTATCACAACACCAGAGTCAAGTACTGGACAATACTACACATATATACTTGTTACTACACTATCACAACACCAGAGTCAAGTACTGGACAATACTACACATATATACTTGTTACTACACTATCACAACACCAGAGTCAAGTACTGGACAATACTACACATATATACTTGTTACTACACTATCACAACACCAGAGTCAAGTACTGGACAATACTACACATATATACTTGTTACTACACTATCACAACACCAGAGTCAAGTACTGGACAATACTACACATATATACTTGTTACTACACTATCACAACACCAGAGTCAAGTACTGGACAATACTACACATATATACTTGTTACTACACTATCACAACACCAGAGTCAAGTACTGGACAATACTACACATATATACTTGTTACTACACTATCACAACACCAGAGTCAAGTACTGGACAATACTACACATATATACTTGTTACTACACTATCACAACACCAGAGTCAAGTACTGGACAATACTACACACTATATACTTGTTACTACACTATCACAACACCAGAGTCAAGTACTGGACAATACTACACATATATACTTGTTACTACACTATCACAACACCAGAGTCAAGTACTGGACAATACTACACATATATACTTGTTACTACACTATCACAACACCAGAGTCAAGTACTGGACAATACTACACATACTGTATACTTGTTACTACACTATCACAACACCAGAGTCAAGTACTGGACAATACTACACATATATACTTGTTACTACACTATCACAACACCAGAGTCAAGTACTGGACAATACTACACATATATACTTGTTACTACACTATCACAACACCAGAGTCAAGTACTGGACAATACTACACATATATACTTGTTACTACACTATCACAACACCAGAGTCAAGTACTGGACAATACTACACATATATACTTGTTACTACACTATCACAACACCAGAGTCAAGTACTGGACAATACTACACATATATACTTGTTACTACACTATCACAACACCAGAGTCAAGTACTGGACAATACTACACATATATACTTGTTACTACACTATCACAACACCAGAGTCAAGTACTGGACAATACTACACATATATACTTGTTACTACACTATCACAACACCAGAGTCAAGTACTGGACAATACTACACGTATATACTTGTTACTACACTATCACAACACCAGAGTCAAGTACTGGACAATACTACACATATATACTTGTTACTACACTATCACAACACCAGAGTCAAGTACTGGACAATACTACACATATATACTTGTTACTACACTATCACAACACCAGAGTCAAGTACTGGACAATACTACACATATATACTTGTTACTACACTATCACAACACCAGAGTCAAGTACTGGACAATACTACACATATATACTTGTTACTACACTATCACAACACCAGAGTCAAGTACTGGACAATACTACACATATATACTTGTTACTACACTATCACAACACCAGAGTCAAGTACTGGACAATACTACACATATATACTTGTTACTACACTATCACAACACCAGAGTCAAGTACTGGACAATACTACACATATATACTTGTTACTACACTATCACAACACCAGAGTCAAGTACTGGACAATACTACACATATATACTTGTTACTACACTATCACAACACCAGAGTCAAGTACTGGACAATACTACACATACTGTATACTTGTTACTACACTATCACAACACCAGAGTCAAGTACTGGACAATACTACACATATATACTTGTTACTACACTATCACAACACCAGAGTCAAGTACTGGACAATACTACACATATATACTTGTTACTACACTATCACAACACCAGAGTCAAGTACTGGACAATACTACACATATATACTTGTTACTACACTATCACAACACCAGAGTCAAGTACTGGACAATACTACACATATATACTTGTTACTACACTATCACAACACCAGAGTCAAGTACTGGACAATACTACACATATATACTTGTTACTACACTATCACAACACCAGAGTCAAGTACTGGACAATACTACACATATATACTTGTTACTACACTATCACAACACCAGAGTCAAGTACTGGACAATACTACACATATATACTTGTTACTACACTATCACAACACCAGAGTCAAGTACTGGACAATACTACACATATATACTTGTTACTACACTATCACAACACCAGAGTCAAGTACTGGACAATACTACACATATATACTTGTTACTACACTATCACAACACCAGAGTCAAGTACTGGACAATACTACACATATATACTTGTTACTACACTATCACAACACCAGAGTCAAGTACTGGACAATACTACACATATATACTTGTTACTACACTATCACAACACCAGAGTCAAGTACTGGACAATACTACACATATATACTTGTTACTACACTATCACAACACCAGAGTCAAGTACTGGACAATACTACACATATATACTTGTTACTACACTATCACAACACCAGAGTCAAGTACTGGACAATACTACACATATATACTTGTTACTACACTATCACAACACCAGAGTCAAGTACTGGACAATACTACACATATATACTTGTTACTACACTATCACAACACCAGAGTCAAGTACTGGACAATACTACACATATATACTTGTTACTACACTATCACTACACCAGAGTCAAGTACTGGACAATACTACACATATATACTTGTTACTACACTATCACAACACCAGAGTCAAGTACTGGACAATACTACACATATATACTTGTTACTACACTATCACAACACCAGAGTCAAGTACTGGACAATACTACACATATATACTTGTTACTACACTATCACAACACCAGAGTCAAGTACTGGACAATACTACACATATATACTTGTTACTACACTATCACAACACCAGAGTCAAGTACTGGACAATACTACACATATATACTTGTTTCTACACTATCACAACACCAGAGTCAAGTACTGGACAATACTACACATATATACTTGTTACTACACTATCACTACACCAGAGTCAAGTACTGGACAATACTACACATATATACTTGTTACTACACTATCACAACACCAGAGTCAAGTACTGGACAATACTACACATATATACTTGTTACTACACTATCACAACACCAGAGTCAAGTACTGGACAATACTACACATATATACTTGTTACTACACTATCACAACACCAGAGTCAAGTACTGGACAATACTACACATATATACTTGTTACTACACTATCACAACACCAGAGTCAAGTACTGGACAATACTACACATATATACTTGTTACCACAGTACATCCCAGTATAAATACTCACTCAGTGGTTCATTCATTCACAGGAGTTTTATTGACGACAGTCACTCATTAATCCAGTCGATCCACGAGCCTCTCTTTTATGTTCTGCTCACACGAGTCATCAAGGTCGACCCGAGGCTCAGTGGATCAGAACATCAGAACATGGCAGCAGACGAGCCCGACAGACCCAAGTGGGACAACAAGTTCCAGTACTTGTTGACTTCCATCGGCTTCGCAGTAGGAATCGGAAACATTTGGCGTTTTCCATATTTGTGTCAGATCTACGGAGGAGGTGAGTCACATGACTGGTACTCTATACTCTTAAGTATATAGATAGATATTTTTAAATGTATAGATATATATATATTTATATATACTTTACTATTGTAAACACGTCTCTCCACTGTGTTAGTACTTCACTGATCTTTGAATGAACTCATTGAATCTGTGGCTTCAGTGATCGATCAGCTCACAGCGAGAAGGTCGAAGGTCACGTCCCAACTTGTGACCTTTCTGTGTGACCTTTGTTTGTTCGTGATGAGTGGGTTTACTCCGGGAACTCCGGTTTCCTCCCACAGTCCAGAAACATCCAGAGGTTGATTGAGAACCTAAGTGATGGTGTGTGTGTGTGTGTGTGTGTGTGTGTGTGTGTGTGTGTGCTGAGACTGACTGGAGTCCTGTCCAGGGTGTCCCCCGCCTCTCACCCCGAGTAGCTGGGAGACTCCAGCACCCCCGCGACCCCTATAGTGGGATAAGTGGCTCGTGATCGAAACAACACGTTTCTTCCGTTGAATCCTCGCGAAGATAAAAGCATGAGAGGTCAGAGGTCAGAGGTCATGTGTTTGCAGGAGCGTTCCTCATCCCGTACCTGCTGGCCCTGGTGTTCGAGGGGCTCCCGCTGCTCTACCTGGAGATGGCCGTGGGTCAGAGGTTCCGCAAGGGAAGCATCGGCGTCTGGAAGTTCATCTCTCCGTACCTGGGCGGAGTCGGTGAGTGACCCGGGAGCGAAAGGTCAAGCGTCCGTGACCCTCTTGGCTCCGCAGGCATGGCGTCGCTGGTGGTGTCGTTCCTGGTGGTGATGTTCTACAACACCATCCTGGCCTGGGTCCTCTGGTACTTCTTCAACTCCTTCCAGGAGCCGCTGCCCTGGAGCCAGTGTCCCTTGAACCAGAACCTGACAGGTCGTGACCTTGACAACGTTGACATTCAATATGACCTTGAAGAAAAATACTTGACGTATCAAAAAAAGAGGATCCAGTAATAAAAGGATGACGCCACACGTTTATCTATATGGACGGATCATCTGGTTCATTATTGCTCCGTTAAATCTTTTATGAGTGACAGGTCACAGGTCACATGACGACTGACAGGTCAGAGGTCACATGACGAAGACACTTTATCACGGTCATGGTGACACGCGTCCTTCAGTCCAACAGATGTTTAAAACCTCATCGTAAAACTCTCATAAAAGTCGGAAGGTTTTAAGTTTCTTCTTCTCGTCGACTCGTGACCTTTAAGAACGACCTTGAGAAAACATCAATGTCATCTTTGAATGAATTTAAAGGTTTTTATGCTTTTCATCATTTTTTGAACAATTCAATCTTTTTAAAGTGATTTTTTTTTAAACAGAGTTTGATTTTTTAATTCCAATAATTCGAAAAAAGTTTTTGTTTTTATTCGTATTCTTTTATAACCCTTGAGCTCTAGGTCAAAGGTCAACGACCTCCCTGACCTCCATACATACACACGCAGTGGTGGAGGTTGTTTCAATGTAAAGTTGGTATAAACGAGTCTCCAGACTCAACCAACCAATCATGTGACTGATAGAAGATCATGTGACTTCAGGTCATGTGACTTCAGGTCATGTCACGTCATGTGACTTCAGGTCATGTCACGTCATGTGACTTCAGGTCATGTCACGTCATGTGACTTCAGGTCATGTGACTTCAGGTATGTCGTGACTTAGGTCATGTCACGTCATGTGACTTCAGGTCTTGACTTCAGTTGTCATTGACTGGTCATGTCACGTCATGTGACTTCAGGTCATGTGACTTCAGGTCATGTCACGTCATGTGACTTCAGGTCATGTGACTTCAGATTCTCAAATGATTGAATTATTTGAATCAATGATTAAAACAAAATAAAGCATCAATTTAATGTAAAAATCAATTCAAAACAAAAACGTGTGAAAAAGAAATACATTGAAAACATTTGTCAGAAGGTCAAAGGTGTCCTAAGGTGTCTCCCCCTGCAGGCGTGGACCAGGAGTGCAGGAAGAGCACGCCCGTCAACTACTTCTGGTATCGACAGACGCTGAACATCACGAGCAGCATCGAGGTCAGTGGAGACGTTCAGTGGAGGATCGTCGTGTGTCTCGCCAGCGCATGGATGCTCATCTTCATCTGCTTCATCAGAGGCATCAACTCCATGGGGAAGGTGAGCTGGTTAGTTAGGTGAGGTTAGTTAGTTAGTTTAGGTGAGGTGGTTAGTTAGGTGAGGTTAGTTAGTTAGTTTAGGTGAGGTGGTTAGTTAGGTGAGGTTAGGTTAGTTAGTTTAGGTGAGGTGGTTAGTTAGGTGAGGTTAGGTTAGTTAGTTTAGGTGAGGTGGTTAGTTAGGTGAGGTTAGTTAGTTAGTTTAGGTGAGGTGGTTAGTTAGGTGAGGTTAGTTAGTTAGTTTAGGTGGTTAGTTAGGTGAGGTTAGTTAGTTTAGGTGAGCTGGTTAGTTAGGTGAGGTTAGGTTAGTTAGGTGAGGTTAGTTAGTTAGTTAGGTGAGGTTAGGTTAGTTAGGTGAGGTTAGTTAGGTGAGGTTAGGTTAGTTAGGTGAGGTTAGGTTAGTTAGGTGAGGTTATGTTAGTTAGGTGAGGTTAGGTGGTTAGTTAGGTGAGGTGGTTAGTTAGGTGAGGTTAGGTTAGTTAGGTGAGGTTAGTAAGTTTGTTTAGGTTAGGTGGTTAGTTAGGTGAGGTGGTTAGTTAGGTGAGGTTAGGTTAGTTAGGTGAGGTTAGGTTAGTTAGGTGAGGTTAGTTAGGTGAGGTTAGGTGAGGTTAGGTTAGTTAGGTTAGGTTAGTTAGGTGAGGTTAGTTAGGTGAGGTTAGGTGAGGTTAGGTTAGTTAGGTGAGGTTAGTTAGGTGAGGTTATGTTAGTTAGGTGAGGTTAGTTAGTTAGTTAGGTGAGGTGGTTAGTTAGGTGAGGTTAGTTAGTTAGGTGAGGTGGTTAGTTAGGTGAGGTTAGTTAGTTAGGTGAGGTTAGTTAGGTGAGGTGGTTAGTTAGGTGAGGTTAGGTTAGTTAGGTGAGGTTAGTTAGGTGAGGTGGTTAGTTAGGTGAGGTGGTTAGTTAGGTGAGGTTAGGTTAGTTAGGTGAGGTTAGGTGAGGTTAGGTGAGGTTAGGTTAGTTAGGTGAGGTTAGGTGAGGTTAGGTGAGGTTAGGTTAGTTAGGTGAGGTTAGTTAGGTGAGGTTAGTTAGGTGAGGTTAGGTGAGGTTAGGTTAGTAAGGTGAGGTTAGTTAGGTGAGGTTAGGTTAGTTAGGTGAGGTTAGTTAGGTGAGGTTATGTGAGGTGGTTAGTTTGGTGAGGTTAGGTTAGTTAGGTGAGGTTAGGTTAGTTAGGTGAGGTGGTTAGTTAGGTGAGGTTAGTTAGTTAGGTGAGGTGGTTAGTTAGGTGAGGTTAGGTTAGTTAGGTGAGGTTAGTTAGGTGAGGTTAGTTAGGTGAGGTTAGGTGAGGTTAGGTTAGTTAGGTGAGGTTAGTTAGGTGAGGTTAGGTGAGGTTAGGTTAGTTAGGTGAGGTTAGTTAGGTGAGGTTAGGTTAGTTAGGTGAGGTTAGTTAGGTGAGGTTAGGTGAGGTTAGTTAGGTGAGGTTAGTTAGGTGAGGTTATGTTAGTTAGGTGAGGTGAGTTAGGTGAGGTTAGGTTAGTTAGGTGAGTTTAGTTAGATGAGGTTAGTTAGGTGAGGTGGTTAGTTAGGTTAGGTGAGGTTAGGTTAGTTAGGTGAGGTTAGTTAGGTGAGGTTAGTTAGGTGAGGTGGTTAGTTAGGTGAGGTTAGGTGAGGTTAGGTTAGTAAGGTGAGGTTAGTTAGGTGAGGTTAGTTAGGTGAGGTGGTTAGTTAGGTTAGGTGAGGTGAGGTTAGTTAGGTGAGGTTAGTTAGGTGAGGTGAGGTAGAACTTTATTGAAAGGTCAGCGGTTCAGATCCCACGGCAAAGAGTCTCACCGTGACCTTCGACCCTCAGGCCGTGTACGTGACCGCCACCTTCCCGTACCTGGTGCTGACCATCTTCCTGGTGCGAGCGCTGACGCTGCCCGGAGCCCTGGCCGGCCTCAAGTACCTGTTCACGCCCAAAGTACGTGCAACGGTCACCTGGTGGTCGCCGTGGTAACGTGTGTCGTTGCAGTGGGAGGTGCTGATGAACCCGCAGGTGTGGCTCGACGCCTCCACCCAGATCTTCTTCTCGCTCTCCGTGGCCTTCGGAGGATTGATCGCCTTCGCCAGCTACAGCGAGGAGAAGTAAGAGGTCGAGGGTCAGGTCAGGTCAGGTCTTGACCTTCTGCTCCTCAGGAACGACTGCGAGCGCGACGCGGTGGTGGTCGGCGTCATCAACAGCGCGACGTCGCTCTACGGATCCATCTCCATCTTCTCCATCCTGGGCTTCAAGGCCAACAACGCCTTCAACGCCTGCCTGGACGAGTACGTGACGCTCTGGACCTTCACGTCTGAACATCTCGCGCTTTTCATGAGTCGTTTCTGGACTTAAAGTTAATAATAATTAATATTAATGTCAGAAACACAAACACGATTTTAGTTACTTTCAAGTTCTTGAAACTTAAACATCAAACTATGTGTAAAAGAAATAAAACATTTTTAGATTCAATGACACGAACAAAGATGTAAATGATGTCCATCATCAAGAGAAGTTTCTCCTCAAACGCAGGAACATCCTGGAACTGACCAACTACTTTGAGTTCTCGGACCAGAACATCACGTCTCAGAACTACGACTCGTGGGTGGAGTACCTGAACGCCACCCGACCCGAGGACCTGTCCAACGTGCGGCTGCTGCCCTGTGACCTGGACACCTTCCTGGACCAGGTCAGGACGCCCGGCGCTGCTGGACCATCATGTTCTCACGACGTCTCCTCCACAGAGCGCCTCCGGCACCGGCCTGGCCTTCATCGTGTTCACGGAGGCGGTGCTGGAGATGCCGGGATCTCAGGTGTGGGCCATCCTGTTCTTCGTCATGCTCCTCAGCCTGGGCCTCTCCTCCATGTTTGGAAACTAAGGGAGAAAAAAAGGAAGAAGAGGAGGGAGGGCCCCCCCCCCACCCCCACCCAAACCGGCCCCCCCCCCCCCCCCCCCCCCCCCCCCCCCCCGGGGGCGCGGGGGGGGGGGCCCCCCAGGGCCCCCCGGGGGGGGCCCCCCCCCGGCCCGGCGGGGGGCGCCCCCCCCCCCCCCCCCCCCCCCGCGCCCCCCCCCCCCCGGGGAACCAGGGGGGGGGGGGCCCCCGGGGGGAGGGGGGGGGGGCCCCCCCCCCCACCCGGCCCCCCCCCGGCCCCGGGGGGGGGGTGTTCAAGGGGGGGGGGGGGGGGGGGAGGGGGGGGGGGGCGCCGCCCCCCCGCCGCCGACAACAAACCTACGGTGGAACGACATCTACTACACAACAGTTTCAGTGACGACATCTACTACACAACTGCTCTCAGTTTCAGTGACGACATCTACTACACAACTGCTCTCAGTTTCAGTGACGACATCTACTACACAACTGCTCTCAGTTTCAGTGACGACATCTACTACACACAACATGCTCTCAGTTTCAGTGACGACATCTACTCCCTAACAACTCACAACAGTTTCAGTGACGACATCTACTTACAATGTTCAGTTTCAGCACAGTGAGACGACATCTACTACACAACTGCTCTTACACAACAGTTTCAGTGACGACATCTACTACACAACTGCTCTCAGTTTCAGTGACGACATCTACTACACAACGTTCAGTGGTGACATTCTTATTTTCAGTGACGACATCTACTACACAACTGTCTCTCAGTTTCTAAGTGACGACATCTACTACACAACTGCTCTCAGTTTCAGTGACGACATCTACTACACAACTGCTCTCAGTTTCAGTGACGACATCTACTACACAACAGTTTCAGTGACTCAGTTTAGTGGCGACATCTACTACACAACTGCTCTCAGTTTCAGTGACGACATCTACTACACAACTGCTCTCAGTTTCAGTGACGACATCTACTACACAACTGCTCTCAGTTTCAGTGACGACATCTACTACACAACTGCTCTCAGTTTCAGTGACGACATCTACTACACAACTGCTCTCAGTTTCAGTGACTTTCACAGCTCTACTACACAACAGTTTCAGTGACGGATCTACATCTACTACACAACTGCTCTCAGTTTCAGTGACGACATCTACTACACAACTGCTCTCAGTTTCAGTGACGACATCTACTACACAACTGCTCTCAGTTTCAGTGACGACATCTACTACACAACTGCTCTCAGTTTCAGTGGACGACATCTACTACACAACTGCTCTCAGTTTCAGTGACGACATCTACTACACAACTGCTCTCAGTTTCAGTGACGACATCTACTACACAACTGCTCTCAGTTTCAGTGACGACATCTACTACACAACTGCTCTCAGTTTCAGTGACGACATCTACTACACAACTGCTCTCAGTTTCAGTTTCAGTGACGACATCTACTACACAACTGCTCTCAGTTTCAGTGACGACATCTACTACACAACTGCTCTCAGTTTCAGTGCGACATCTACTACAGTTCTCAGTGTAGTGACGACATCTACTACACACGTACTGCTCTCAGTTTCAGTGACGACATCTACTACACAACTGCTCTCAGTTTCAGTGACGACATCTACTACACAACTGCTCTCAGTTTCAGTGACGACATCTACTACACAACTGCTCTCAGTTTCAGTGACGACATCTACTACACAACTGCTCTCAGTTTCAGTGACGACATCTACTACACAACTGCTCTCAGTTTCAGTGACGACATCTACTACACAACTGCTCTCAGTTTCGACAGTGACGACATCTACTACACAACTGCTCTCAGTTTCAGTGACGACATCTACTACACAACTGCTCTCAGTTTCAGTGACGACATCTACTACACAACTGCTCTCAGTTTCAGTGACGACATCTACATCTACTACAACTGCTGCTCTCAGTTTCAGTGACGACATCTACTACACAACTGCTCTCAGTTTCAGTGACGACATCTACTACACAACTGCTCTCAGTTTCAGTGACGACATCTACTACACAACTGCTCTCAGTTTCAGTGACGACATCTACTACACAACTGCTCTCAGTTTCAGTGACGACATCTACTACACACAAACTGCTCTCAGTTTCAGTGACGACATCTACTACACAACTGCTCTCAGTTTCAGTGACGACATCTACTACACAACTGCTCTCAGTTTCAGTGACGACATCTACTACACAACTGCTCTCAGTTCATTTCAGTGACGACATCTACTACACAACTGCTCTCAGTTTCAGTGACGACATCTACTACACAACTGCTCTCAGTTTCAGTGACGACATCTACTACACAACTGCTCTCAGTTTCAGTGACGACATCTACTACACAACTGCTCTCAGTTTCAGTGACGACATCTACTACACAACTGCTCTCAGTTTCAGTGACGACATCTACTACACAACTGCTCTCAGTTTCAGTGACGACATCTACTACACAACTGCTCTCAGTTTCAGTGACGACATCTACTACACAACTGCTCTCAGTTTCAGTGACGACATCTACTACACACAGCTCTCAGTTTCACCAGTTAAGTGACGACATCTACTACACAACTGCTCTCAGTTTCAGTGACGACATCTACTACACAACTGCTCTCAGTTTCAGTGACGACATCTACTACACAACTGCTCTCAGTTTCAGTGACGACATCTACTACACAACTGCTCTCAGTTTCAGTGACGACATCTACTACACAACTGCTCTCAGTTTCAGTGACGACATCTACTACACAAACTGCTCTCAGTTTCAGTGACGACATTCTACTACACAACTGCTCTCAGTTTCAGTGACGACATCTACTACACAACTGCTCTCAGTTTCAGTGACGACATCTACTACACAACTGCTCTCAGTTTCAGTGACGACATCTACTACACAACTGCTCTCAGTTTCAGTGACGACATCTACTACACAACTGCTCTCAGTTTCAGTGACGACATCTACTACACAACTGCTCTCAGTTTCAGTGACGACATCTACTACACAACTGCTCTCAGTTTCAGTGACGACATCTACTACACAACTGCTCTCAGTTTCAGTGACGATACATCTACTACACAACTGCTCTCAGTTTCAGTTACAGTGACATCTACTACACAACTGCTCTCAGTTTCAGTGACGACATCTACTACACAACTGCTCTCAGTTTCAGTGACGACATCTACTACACAACTGCTCTCAGTTTCAGTGACGACATCTACTACACAACTGCTCTCAGTTTCAGTGGACGCTACATCTACTACACAACTGCTCTCAGTTTCAGTGACGACATCTACTACACAACTGCTCTCAGTTTCAGTGACGACATCTACTACATGACTGGAAGGCGTCCGAACCTGTACTGGAGGATGTGCTGGATGGTCATCAGTCCGCTGCTGCTCTTGTGTGTGTTGCTGTCATTCGTGGTCCTTCAGGTGCAGAAACATCCCAACTATCCTTCCTGGAATCCTCTCTACGTGAGTCACTGGAGCTTCAACTTTAATGATCCACAAATGATTCATAGACGTGAACATTTAACTCACTTTAATTCAATATGAAATCATTGTCACACCAGACGTCACTAACAGATATTGTGAGACTCACACACAGACTCACACCATCCTCTCGTGCAGGAGATGTTCCCTCACACACACACTCACACACAGACTCACACACAGACTCACACAGACTCACACCATCCTCTCGTGCAGGAGATGTTCCCTCACACACAGACTCACACACCGACTCACACAGACTCACACAGACTCACACCATCCTCTCGTGCAGGAGATGTTCCCTCACACACAGACTCACACACAGACTCACACACAGACTCACACACAGACTCACACACAGACTCACACACAGACTCACACCATCCTCTCGTGCAGGAGATGTTCCCTCACACACAGACTCACACAGACTCACACCATCCTCTCGTGCAGGAGATGTTCCCTCACACACAGACTCACACAGACTCACACCATCCTCTCGTGCAGGAGATGTTCCCTCAGACGGAGATGAAGCCGTACCCAGACTGGGTCTTCTCCATCATCGTGCTGCTGTCGTCGCTGCCGGTCGTGTCCATCCCTCTGGTGTTTCTCTACCAACTCTGCAGCTTCTCCAGCTTCTCCAGGAACAAGGACTTGAAGCCACGACTGAACCTCGGCTTCCAGAGCGACTTGGAGAAATACGACCAACAACACATGTAGACTCTGACCCGTGAAGGTGGAGCAGGTTCTGGTTCTGGACATGGAGCGTCAATCAAAGTCCAAAGGTCGTGGGTTCGAAGGTGAAGTTCAGCTGCTGCTCGTCTTCACCATGTTGGCTCCAGTCGTGGACCAGCAGGACAACGAGGTCCTGGACTCAGTGACCCGCCGGACGGAGGCCACCCTCAGATCTCCAAGACTGCACTCCAGGCTCCGCCTTCCTGTCGAGTTCATGATGTAAACAATGATGTAAACAATGATTTAAACAATGATTGATGTAAACAATGATGTAAACAATGATTTAAACAATGATTGATGTAAACAATGATGTAAACAATGATTGATGTAAACAATGATGTAAACAATGTTGTAAACAATGATTGATGTAAACAATGATTTAAACAATGATGTAAACAATGATTGATGTAAACAATGATGTAAACAATGATGTAAACAATGATGTAAACAATGATTGATGTAAACAATGATGTAAACAATGATGTAAACGATGATGTAAACAATGATGTAAACAATGACGTAAATGATGATGTAAACAATGATGTAAACAATGATGTAAACAATGATTTAAGAACGAGCTTCGTCGCATTCATGACTCGTACACATCCACACACAACGTGATTCAAATACTTTAATGACACGTACACACACGTACACACACGTACACACACGTACACACACACGTACACACACACGTACACACACACACATTTCTTTCACATTTTTTTCAGTTTATATTTTATTGAATATTGTTTTTATTGTTTAAGTTATTTGTGATCTGGTCTAGAAAAGCTCTCTATAAATATTACTTACTAACTTACACACGTACACACACGTGTACACACACGTATACACACACGTATACACACACGTATACACACACGCACTAGTATAATAGGTGTGTGTTGAGAGTTCATACTTTTGTGTAGATGCAGAAAAACATTCTTGTACAGACGACGATGTTTGTTCAACGTCTTGATGAACGAGGAGCAGAAGATCAGCTGCACACACTGTAACACACTGTTGTGTTGTCCTGAAAGTACACAACACACACACTGTCACACACTGTTGTGTTGTCCTGAAAGTACACAACACACACACTGTAACACACTGTTGTGTTGTCCTGAAAGTACACAACACACACACTGTAACACACTGTTGTGTTGTCCTGAAAGTACACAACACACACACTGTAACACACTGTTGTGTTGTCCTGAAAGTACACAACACACACACTGTCACACACTGTTGTGTTGTCCTGAAAGTACACAACACACACTGTAACACACTGTTGTGTTGTCCTGAAAGTACACAACACACACTGTCACACACTGTCACACACTGTTGTGTTGTCCTGAAAGTACACAACACACACTGTAACACACTGTTGTGTTGTCCTGAAAGTACACAACACATACACTGTCACACACTGTTGTGTTGTCCTGAAAGTACACAACACACACACTGTCACACACTGTTGTGTTGTCCTGAAAGTACACAACACACACTGTTGTGTTGTCCTGAAAGAACACAACACACACACTGTAACACACTGTTGTGTTTTCCTGAAAGTACACAACACACACTGTCACACACTGTTGTGTTGTCCTGAAAGTACACAACACACACACTGTCACACACTGTTGTGTTGTCCTGAAAGTACACAACACACACACTGTAACACACTGTTGTGTTGTCCTGAAAGTACACAACACACACACTGTTGTGTTGACCTGAAAGTACACAACACACACACTGTAACACACTGTTGTGTTGACCTGAGAGTACACAACACACACACTGTAACACACTGTCGTGTTGTCCTGAAAGTACACAACACACACACTGTAACACACTGTTGTGTTGTCCTGAAAGTACACAACACACACTGTAACACACTGTTGTGTTGTCCTGAAAGTACACAACACACACAATGTAACACACTGTTGTGTTGTCCTGAAAGTACACAACACACACACTGTAACACACTGTTGTGTTGTCCTGAAAGTACACAACACACAAACTGTAACACACTGTTGTGTTGTCCTGAAAGTACACAACACACAAACTGTAACACACTGTTGTGTTGTCCTGAAAGTACACAACACACACAATGTAACACACTGTTGTGTTGTCCTGAAAGTACACAACACACAAACTGTAACACACTGTTGTGTTGTCCTGAAAGAACACAACACACAAACTGTAACACACTGTTGTGTTGTCCTGAAAGTACACAACACACAAACTGTAACACACTGTTGTGTTGTCCTGAAAGTACACAACACACAAACTGTAACACACTGTTGTGTTGTCCTGAAAGTACACAACACACACACTGTAACACACTGTTGTGTTGTCCTGAAAGTACACAACACACAAACTGTAACACACTGTTGTGTTGTCCTGAAAGTACACAACACACAAACTGTAACACACTGTTGTGTTGTCCTGAAAGTACACAACACACAAACTGTAACACACTGTTGTGTTGTCCTGAAAGTACACAACACACAAACTGTAACACACTGTTACTGTTACTGTCACATATTTAGAGTAAGTATGAGGTGTTGTTACTGCCACATATCTAGAGTATGTATGAGGTGTTGTTACTGCCACATATCTAGAGTATGTATGAGGTGTTGTTATGCCACATATCTGAGTAAGTATGAGGTGTTGTTACTGCCACATATCTAGAGTATGTATGAGGTGTTGTTACTGCCACATATCTAGAGTAAGTATGAGGTGTTGTTACTGCCACATATCTAGAGTATGTATGAGGTGTTGTTACTGCCACATATCTAGAGTATGTATGAGGTGTTGTTACTGCCACATATCTAGAGTATGAGGTTTTGTTACTGCCACATATCTAGAGTACGTATGAGGTGTTGTTACTGCCACATATCTAGAGTAAGTATGAGGTGTTGTTACTGCCACATATCTAGAGTATGTATGAGGTGTTGTTACTGCCACATATCTAGAGTACGTATGAGGTGTTGTTACTGCCACATATCTAGAGTACGTATGAGGTGTTGTTACTGCCACATATCTAGAGTAAGTATGAGGTGTTGTTACTGCCACATATCTAGAGTACGTATGAGGTGTTGTTACTGCCACATATCTAGAGTAAGTATGAGGTGTTGTTACTGCCACATATCTAGAGTACGTATGAGGTGTTGTTACTGCCACATATCTAGAGTACGTATGAGGTGTTGTTACTGCCACATATCTAGAGTATGTATGAGGTGTTGTTACTGCCACATATCTAGAGTACGTATGAGGTGTTGTTACTGCCACATATCTAGAGTACGTATGAGGTGTTGTTACTGCCACATATCTAGAGTATGTATGAGGTGTTGTTACTGCCACATATCTAGAGTATGTATGAGGTGTTGTTACTGCCACATATCTAGAGTACGTATGAGGTGTTGTTACTGCCACATATCTAGAGTATGTATGAGGTGTTGTTACTGCTCCATGACAAGAGACGGTGCAGTTGCCTCGGTTCATCCGTCCGATCCGTCTGCTGGTGAAGTCCATCATATCTTGAATCATGTGCAGGAAGTAAAGCGGATTCTTCACAACCGTCTGACCGAAGGGCAAACTCTGGGCGTACAAATGGAACCTGGAGAGAGAGATGTTTGTAAACTAGAACCTGAGACATGATGTTCAACAGAGACTCATGTTCATGACAAACATCAGTAGAATCACCTGCAGGCCTGAAGCTGCACCATCTGGTAGATGTTCTGGTAAACAGCTTCCACGGAGTTGGTCTGTGAGGCAAAAGGATTCCTTTAATGACATGTTTCCATCCTTCTATCCTTCCATCCATCCATCATCCGTCCATCCATCCTTCCATCCATCCATCCTTCCTTCCATCCATCCATCCATCCATCTATCCTTCCTTCCTTCCATCCATCCATCCATCCATCTATCCTTCCATCCATCCTTCCATCCATCCATCCATCCATCCATCATCCATCCATCATCCATCCATCCATCCTTCCATCCATCCATCCATCCATCCATCCATCCATCCATCCTTCCATCCATCCTTCCTTCTATCCTTCCATCCATCCATCATCCGTCCATCCATCCATCCATCCTTCCTTCCATCCATCCATCCATCATCCATCATCCATCCTTCCATCCTTCCATCCATCCATCCATCATCAATCCTTCCTTCCATCCATCCATCCATCCATCCATCAATCCATCCATCCATCCTTCCATCCATCCATCCATCTATCCTTCCTTCTATCCTTCCATCCATCCATCATCCGTCCATCCATCCTTCCATCCATCCTTCCTTCCATCCATCCATCCATCTATCCTTCCTTCCTTCCATCCATCCATCCATCCATCTATCCTTCCATCCATCCATCCATCCATCCATCCATCCATCCATCCATCATCCATCCATCATCCATCCATCCATCCTTCCTTCCATCCATCCATCCATCATCCATCCATCCATCCATCCTTCCATCCATCCTTCCTTCTATCCTTCCATCCATCCATCATCCGTCCATCCATCCATCCTTCTATCCTTCCATCTAAAGATAATGTGACACTAGTTTAGTGACAGCAATAAAAACACAAAAGATTAATTATGCAAAAAAAACTTCAATATGTTCTTTCAAGTTAAGTCGATAGAATGAAGATTATATTTGAATGATTAATGAAAGTTGATGCTTGAGCTGAGACTCGTGACCCCGTGACCCCGTGACTCGTGACTCGTGACTCCGTGACTCGTGACTCGTGACTCGTGACTCAGGACTCATGAGTCACATTCACTGAAGGTCAAGAAAACTCTGGTCTTTATAGAAGAAAATATACGTCAAAACAAACTCAAACAAATTCCAAACATATACATGACTTTTAATTCAAAAAGTGTACTTTGTGATTTATGACGAGCAAACATTATGATATATATATATATTATTATTATGAGCAAACACACAAACGCACACACACACAAACACACAAACGCACACACAAAACATTGTGAAAACATTACACAATTAAATATTAATTGTCAACATTGAATGGAACTGAAGGCTGAAGGCAGCGTCATGTTAGTCAGACTTTTGATTAACAAGAACTCTTTAAAAAACTAACAAAAACCTGATCTAACATATAAACATGAACCTGATGGAGTCACGTATCTGATTGACAGGTGACATAGAACTAGAATGAACAGACTCTAGAACATTAAACTACACACTCTGTTCATTCTAGTTCTACCTCAACATTGATGTGTCAAATACAGAGTGTGTAGTTTAATGTTCTAGTCTGTTCATTCTAGTTCTACCTCAACATTGATGTGTCAAATACAGAGTGTGTAGTTTAATGTTCTAGAGTCTGTTCATTCTAGTTCTACCTCAACATTGATGTGTCAAATACAGAGTGTGTAGTTTAATGTTCTAGAGTCTGTTCATTCTAGTTCTACCTCAACATTAATGTGTCAAATACAGAGTGTGTAGTTTAATGTTCTAGAGTCTGTTCATTCTAGTTCTACCTCAACATTGATGTGTCAAATACAGAGTGTGTAGTTTAATGTTCTAGAGTCTGTTCATTCTAGTTCTACCTCAACATTGATGTGTCAAATACAGAGTGTGTAGTTTAATGTTCTAGAGTCTGTTCATTCTAGTTCTACCTCAACATTAATGTGTCAAATACAGAGTGTGTAGTTTAATGTTCTAGAGTCTGTTCATTCTAGTTCTACCTCAACATTGATGTGTCAAATACAGAGTGTGTAGTTTAATGTTCTAGAGTCTGTTCATTCTAGTTCTACCTCAACATTGATGTGTCAAATACAGAGTGTGTAGTTTAATGTTCTAGAGTCTGTTCATTCTAGTTCTACCTCAACATTGATGTGTCAAATACAGAGTGTGTAGTTTAATGTTCTAGAGTCTGTTCATTCTAGTTCTACCTCAACATTGATGTGTCAAATACAGAGTGTGTAGTTTAATGTTCTAGAGTCTGTTCATTCTAGTTCTACCTCAACATTAATGTGTCAAATACAGAGTGTGTAGTTTAATGTTCTAGAGTCTGTTCATTCTAGTTCTACCTCAACATTGATGTGTCAAATACAGAGTGTGTAGTTTAATGTTCTAGAGTCTGTTCATTCTAGTTCTACCTCAACATTAATGTGTCAAATACAGAGTGTGTAGTTTAATGTTCTAGAGTCTGTTCATTCTAGTTCTACCTCAACATTAATGTGTCAAATACAGAGTGTGTAGTTTAATGTTCTAGAGTCTGTTCATTCTAGTTCTACCTCAACATTAATGTGTCAAATACAGAGTGTGTAGTTTAATGTTCTAGAGTCTGTTCATTCTAGTTCTACCTCAACATTAATGTGTCAAATACAGAGTGTGTAGTTTAATGTTCTAGAGTCTGTTCATTCTAGTTCTACCTCAACATTAATGTGTCAAATACAAAAAAAAGAAAAGCCCCCCACCAAAAAAAGGGGAAAAAAAAGGGGGGGGAGGGGAGGGTAGGGGGAGGGCCCAATCCAAACCCCGCCCCAAACAAAGAGGAAGGGGAAAAAGAGGGTGGAGTTTAATGTTGTGGAGTCTGTTCATTCTAGTTCTACCTCAACATTGATGTGTCAAATACAGAGTGTGTAGTTTAATGTTCTAGAGTCTGTTCATTCTAGTTCTACCTCAACATTGATGTGTCAAATACAGACTCTAGAACATTAAAGTACACACTGTATTTGAGGCTGTAGTGCTGAAGGTGAGAGTTCCTGGCAGAGCGTAAATGAAAATGACCTCAGAGCATCTGAACATCATGTTATTATACAATGTGTTGTCATGTTATTATATGTTGATATGTTCAGTCACATGTATGTTGTCATGTTATTATATGTTGACATGTTCAGTCACATGTATGTTGATATGTTATTATATGTTGACATGTTCAGTCACACATGTATGTTGTCATGTTATTATACTATGTTCAGTCACACTTATGTTTTCATGTCATACTATGTTCAGTCACACGTATGTTGTCATGTTATTATACTATGTTCAGTCACACGTATGTTGTCATGTTATTATACTATGTTCAGTCACACGTATGTTGTCATGTTATTATACTATGTTCAGTCACACGTATGTTGTCATGTTATTATACTATGTTCAGTCACACGTATGTTGTCATGTTATTATACTATGTTCAGTCACACGTATGTTGTCATGTTATTATACTATGTTCAGTCACACGTATGTTGTCATGTTATTATACTATGTTCAGTCACACGTATGTTGTCATGTTATTATACTATGTTCAGTCACACGTATGTTGTCATGTTATTATACTATGTTCAGTCACACGTATGTTGTCATGTTATTATACTATGTTCAGTCACACGTATGTTTTCATGTAATTGTACTATGTTCAGTCACACGTATGTTGTCATGTTATTATACTTTGACATGTTTAGTCACACGTATGTTGTCATGTTATTATACTTTGACATGTTCAGTCACACGTATGTTGTCATGTTATCATATGTTGACATATTCAGTCACACATGTGTTGTCATGTTATTATATGTTGACATGTTCAGTCACATGTATGTTGTCATGTTATTATACTATGTTCAGTCACACGTATGTTTTCATGTAATTATACTATGTTCAGTCACACATGTGTTGTCATGTTATTATATGTTGACATGTTCAGTCACACGTATGTTCTCATGTAATTATACTATGTTCAGTCACACGTATGCTGTCATGTTATTATACTATGTTCAGTCACACGTATGTTTTCATGTTATTATACTATGTTCAGTCACACGTATGTTTTCATGTTATTATACTATGTTCAGTCACACGTATGCTGTCATGTTATTATACTATGTTCAGTCACACGTATGTTTTCATGTTATTATACTATGTTCAGTCACACGTATGTTTTCATGTTATTATACTATGTTCAGTCACACGTATGTTTTCATGTAATTATACTATGTTCAGTCACATATGTGTTGTCATGTTATTATACTTTGACATGTTCAGTCACATGTGTTGTCATCTTATTATACTTTGACATGTTCAGTCACACATGTGTTGTCATGTTATTATACTTTGACATGTTCAGTCACACGTATGTTGTCATGTTATTGTATGTTGACATGTTCAGTCACACGTGTGTTTTCATGTTATTATATGTTTACATGTTCAGTCACACGTGTGTTTTCATGTTATTATATGTTTACATGTTCAGTCACAGGTATGTTGTCATGTTATTATATGTTGACATGTTCAGTCACACTTATGTTGTCATGTTATTATATGTTGACATGTTCAGTCACACGTGTGTTTTCATGTTATTATATGTTTACATGTTCAGTCACACGTGTGTTGTCATCTTATTATACTTTGACATGTTCAGTCACACATGTGTTGTCATGTTATTGTATGTTGACATGTTTTGTCACACGTGTGTTTTCATGTTATTATATGTTTACATGTTCAGTCACACGTGTGTTTTCATGTTATTATATGTTTACATGTTCAGTCACAGGTATGTTGTCATGTTATTATATGTTGACATGTTCAGTCACACTTATGTTGTCATGTTATTATATGTTGACATGTTCAGTCACACGTGTGTTTTCATGTTATTATACTTTGACATGTTCAGTCACATGTATGTTGTCATGTTATTATACTATGTTCAGTCACACGTATGTTTTCATGTTATTATACTATGTTTCAGTCACACGTATGTTTTCATGTTATTATACTATGTTCAGTCACACGTATGTTTTCATGTAATTATACTATGTTCAGTCACATATGTGTTGTCATGTTATTATACTTTGACATGTTCAGTCATCATGTGTTGTCATCTTATTATACTTTGACATGTTAGTCACACATGTGTTGTCATGTTATTATACTTTGACATGTTCAGTCACACGTGTGTTGTCATGTTATATGTATGTTGACATGTTCAGTCACAGTGTGTTTTCATGTTATTATACGTTTTCATGTTCAGTCACACGTGTGTTTTCATGTTATTATATGTTTACATGTTAGTCACAGGTATGTTGTCATGTTATTATATGTTGACATGTTCAGTCACACTTATGTTGTCATGTTATTATATGTTGACATGTTCAGTCACACGTGTGTTTTCATGTTATTATATGTTTACATGTTCAGTCACACGTGTGTTGTCATCTTATTATACTTTGACATGTTCAGTCACACATGTGTTGTCGTGTTATTATACTTTGACATGTTCAGTCACACTGTGTTGTCATGTTATTATATGTTGACATGTTTTGTCACACGTGTGTTTTCATGTTATTATATGTTGACATGTTCAGTCATTACAGGTATGTTGTCATGTTGTTCATATGTTGTCTTATGTTCAGTCACACGTATGTTGTCATGTTATTATATGTTGACATGTTCAGTCACAGTGTGTTTTCATGTTATTATATGTTGACATGTTCAGTCACATGTATGTTGTCATGTTATTATATATGACATGTTCAGTCACATGTGTGTTGTCATGTTATTATATGTTGTCATGTTCAGTCACATGTATGTGGTGGTCATGTTATTATATGTTGTCACATATGTTTCATGTTATGTTAATGTTGTCATGTTATTATATGTTGTCATGTTATTATATGTTGTCATATGTTGTCATGTCACATATGTTGTCATGTTATTATATGTTGCTGTTATCTTTTGTCATGTTATCATTGTTGTCATGTTATTATATGTTGTCATGTTATCATATGTTGTCATGTTATCATATGTTGTCATGTTATTATATGTTGCATGTTGTCATGTTATTATATGTTGTCATGTTATCATATGTTGTCATGTTATCATATGTTTGTCATGTTATCATATGTTGTCATGTTATTATATGTTGTCATGTTATCATATGTTGTCATGTTATAATGTTGTCATGTTATCATATGTTGTCATGTTATCATATGTTGTCATGTTATCATATGTTGTCATGTTATTATATGTTGTCATGTTATCATATGTTGTCATGTTATTATATGTTGTCATGTTACATGTTGTCATGTTATTATATTTTGTCATGTTATCATATGTTGTCATGTTATCATATGTTGTCATGTTATCATATGTTGTCATGTTATCATATGTTGTCATGTTATTATATGTTGTCATGTTATCATATGTTGTCATGTTATTATGTTGTCATGTTATCATATGTCGTCATGTTATCATATGTTGTTGACATGTTATTATATGTTGTCATGTTATCATATGTTGTCATGTTATCATATGTTGTCATGTTATTATATGTTGTCATGTTATTATATGTTGTCATGTTATCATATGTTGTCATGTTATTATATGTTGTCATGTTATCATATATTGTCATGTTATCATATGTTGTCATGTTATCATATGTTGTCATGTTATCATATGTTGTCATGTTATCATATGTTGTCATGTTATCATATGTTGTCATGTTATCATATGTTGTCATGTTATCATATGTTGTCATGTTATCATATGTTGTCATGTTATCATATGTTGTCATGTTATCATATGTTGTCATGTTATCATATGTTGTCATGTTATCATATGTTGTCATGTTATCATATGTTGTCATGTTATTATATGTTGTCATGTTATCATATGTTGTCATGTTATCATATGTTGTCATGTTATCATATGTTGTCATGTTATCATATGTTGTCATGTTATCATATGTTGTCATGTTATCATATGTTGTCATGTTATCATATGTTGTCATGTTATCATATGTTGTCATGTTATCATATGTTGTCATGTTATCATATGTTGTCATGTTATTATATGTTGTCATGTTATCATATGTTGTCATGTTATCATATGTTGTCATGTTATCATATGTTGTCATGTTATCATATGTTGTCATGTTATCATATGTTGTCATGTTATCATATGTTGACATGTTATCATATGTTGTCATGTTATCATATGTTGTCATGTTATCATATGTTGTCATGTTATTTCATGTTTATATGTTGTCATGTTATTATATGTTGTCATGTTATCATATGTTGTCATGTTATCATATGTTTTCATGTTATTATATGTTGTCATGTTATCATATGTTTTCATGTTATTATATGTTGTCATGTTATCATATGTTGTCATGTTATCATATGTTTTCATGTTAGCACACATCCTCCTCTGAACCTCCCTCACCTTGAGGTCCATGAACAGGACGTGGATCTGCAGCCTGAGGATGTTCATCAGTTTCCTCCTCATCTGTTGCCCGGCTGAGCAGACGGAGCCCAGAGTGAGGCTGTAGCGCAGAGACACACCTGTGTAGCTGGGAGAGCAAACACTCATCAGTGGACAGAGATCTTCACGAGCAGGTCTTCAAGAGTCGTGAAGGTTCAGGAAGCCACACCTGGAATAATCCCTGTAGACGTGCAGCGACTGTGTGTCCAGCAGCAAACCACACCAGGGGAAGAGGGAGTGACGCGGCAGGGTGTCAGTGGTAGGATGAGGCCTGCAGGATGTTTGGAAGTTGGACACCACCTTCTGGTGGTTGACTTCAAGTCCGTACTCCGGCACACCTGCCAGCAAAGTCCTACAGAACCGGATGAGACCAGTGTGTTTGCCGGACATAAGTAAGTCTGTTGACACGAGTCCAACTCACGCCAGAAAAGACTCTGCTCTCCATCTTTCTGTCGTGATCAGCAGGAAGTCATCGATCAGCCTCATCAAACATCTGCGCACATGTGAAGAAGAGTAAACAACTGGCTCCCCCTGCTGGCGACACAACACAACTGTTCTGAGGACAAACGTACACTTTGTTTTTAGGAAGATCTTGAAATAGCGAGTTCTCCATGTGACCATAGCAGAGGCAGCAGAGCAGACTGGACAGCACAGATCCCTGAGGGACGCCTTGACCTTGACGGTACATCCTGCAAAACACACAGAATCCAGAGTCCAGAATAAAATACATGAAATCAATAAATGAAAACATGGAGGTTAACAGGACTGTGTATTGACATAAGTTTCTGTTTATATAATACATTTTCTAATATATAATCTTGGAGAAGGTTGTGTCTGAGCAGCTGTCTTTGTTCCTGGATCAGAGCGACATCCATGAGAAGTTTCAGTCTGGCTTCCGTAAACATCTTCGGAGACAGCTTTATTGAAAGTATCCAGTGACATCATGATGTTCTGGTTCTGTTGGATCTGTCCTCAGCCTTTGACACAGTTGAACCAGATCCTGCTGAGAAGACTGAGGGATGAAGACTGTCTGGGTCTGTGTTAGAATGGTTCTCATCTTACCTTTCTGGGCGCAGTTTTAGTGTATCTGCCAATCAAATGAGGTCTGAATCGGCAGATCTGTTGTGTGGAGTCCCTCAAGGTTCTGTTCTGGGTCCTTTATTGTTTTTGCTGTACTTGATTCCCCTCGGTAAAATCATTCAGAGATTTCCAGATGTTTCTTATCACATTTTTGCTGATGACATCCAGCTCTACTGCTCTGTTGATCCAACTGAGCTCCAGAGGCTGAACTTAGTCAATTGTTGCTAGAAATCAAACAATGAGTGAAAACACTTTACAGCTAAATGTGGACAAAACTGAAACTCTGGTGATTGCTTGATGATAAGATTCCAGGGTTGAGTCAGTACTTGAGTGACTTAGGTCAGTCTGTCAAACTGAGCCTGAGAAACCTGGGTGTTGTATTTGATAAAGACATGTCTCTTGTTCAACACTGAAGAAAACTGACCAGAAACTGTTTCCTTCAACTGAGAAAAATCTCTAAACTTAGGAAAATGTTGTCAGAACATGATCTGGATCTTATAATCCATGTGTTTGTTTCTTCTCGTCTGGACTATTGTAACAGTTTGTTTTCATGTCTTAACAAGAAGGATCGTCTCGTCTGCAGTTGATTCAGAACTCTGAGCCGCTCTAGTAGAAGAACTCACATTTCTCCTTCAAACTCTTCACTGGCTTCCAGTTTCTTTCAGGATCAACTTTAAAATTCTGGTTCTTACTTTCAGATCTATTCATGGTCAGGCTCCTCCTTACATCACTGATCTTATCCAGCCTTACACCCCAGCTCGGGCTCTGAGGTCTGTGGATCAGAATCTACTTATGGTTCCACGCACACGACTCAGGACCAGAGGAGAGAAATCTTTTCAGGCTGTTGCTCCTAAGCTTTGGAACGATCTTCTCTCTCTTTGCTCTTGATGATCTACTGACTCCTTTAAGAAACATCTGTGTTTGATGATCTACTGACTCCTTCAAGAAACATCTGTGTTTGATGATCTACTGACTCCTTCAAGAAACATGTGTGTTTGATGATCTACTGACTCCTTCAAGAAACATGTGTGTTTGATGATCTACTGACTCCTTCAAGAAACATCTGTGTTTGATGATCTACTGACTCCTTCAAGAAACATCTGTGTTTGATGATCTACTGACTCCTTCAAGAAACATCAGTGTTTGATGATCTACTGACTCCTTCAAGAAACATGTGTGTTTGATGATCTACTGACTCCTTCAAGAAACATCTGTGTTTGATGATCTACTGACTCCTTCAAGAAACATCTGTGTTTGATGATCTACTGACTCCTTCAAGAAACATCTGTGTGTTTGATGATCTACTGACTCCTTCAAGAAACATCTGTGTTTGATGATCTACTGACTCCTTCAAGAAACATCTGTGTTTGATGATCTACTGACTCCTTCAAGAAACATCTGTGTTTGATGATCTACTGACTCCTTTAAGAAACATCTGTGTTTGATGATCTACTGACTCCTTCAAGAAACATCTGTGTTTGATGATCTACTGACTCCTTTAAGAAACATCTGTGTTTGATGATCTACTGACTCCTTCAAGAAACATCTGTGTTTGATGATCTACTGACTCCTTTAAGAAACATCTTAAGACGTTTCTATTTGTTCAGGCTTTTCCTTGAATTTCTCAAACTCCTGTGTTGTTCTCAGTATTATCTTGATCTTTAAAGTATGTACTTTTTTGAGTATTGTTTTGATTGTTTAAGCGCTTTGTGACCCTGGTCTCGAAAAGCGCTATATAAATAAGTATTACTTACTTACTTACTTACATATCACGATACAAGGATATGATATAAAATGATATAAAGTGATAGTGTAGTAACAAGTATATATGTGTAGTATTGTCCAGTACTTGACTCTGGTGTTGTGATAGTGTAGTAACAAGTATATATGTGTAGTATTGTCCAGTACTTGACTCTGGTGTTGTGATAGTGCAGTAACAAGTATATATGTGTAGTATTGTCCAGTACTTGACTCTGGTGTTGTGATAGTGTAGTAACAAGTATATATGTGTAGTATTGTCCAGTACTTGACTCTGGTGTTGTGATAGTGTAGTAACAAGTATATATGTGTAGTATTGTCCAGTACTTGACTCTGGTGTTGTGATAGTGTAGTAACAAGTATATATGTTTAGTATTGTCCAGTACTTGACTCTGGTGTTGTGATAGTGCAGTAACAAGTATATATGTGTAGTATTGTCCAGTACTTGACTCTGGTGTTATGATAGTGTAGTAACAAGTATATATGTGTAGTATTGTCCAGTACTTGACTCTGGTGTTGTGATAGTGCAGTAACAAGTATATATGTGTAGTATTGTCCAGTACTTGACTCTGGTGTTGTGATAGTGTAGTAACAAGTATATATGTTTAGTATTGTCCAGTACTTGACTCTGGTGTTGTGATAGTGTAGTAACAAGTATATATGTGTAGTATTGTCCAGTACTTGACTCTGGTGTTGTGATAGTGTAGTAACAAGTATATATGTTTAGTATTGTCCAGTACTTGACTCTGGTGTTGTGATAGTGCAGTAACAAGTATATATGTGTAGTATTGTCCAGTACTTGACTCTGGTGTTGTGATAGTGTAGTAACAAGTATATATGTGTAGTATTGTCCAGTACTTGACTCTGGTGTTGTGATAGTGTAGTAACAAGTATTTATGTGTAGTATTGTCCAGTACTTGACTCTGGTGTTGTGATAGTGCAGTAACAAGTATATATGTGTAGTATTGTCCAGTACTTGACTCTGGTGTTGTGATAGTGTAGTAACAAGTATATATGTGTAGTATTGTCCAGTACTTGACTCTGGTGTTGTGATAGTGTAGTAACAAGTATATATGTGTAGTATTGTCCAGTACTTGACTCTGGTGTTGTGATAGTGTAGTAACAAGTATATATGTGTAGTATTGTCCAGTACTTGACTCTGGTGTTGCGATAGTGTAGTAACAAGTATATATGTGTAGTATTGTCCAGTACTTGACTCTGGTGTTGCGATAGTGTAGTAACAAGTATATATGTGTAGTATTGTCCAGTACTTGACTCTGGTGTTGTGATAGTGTAGTAACAAGTATATATGTGTAGTATTGTCCAGTACTTGACTCTGGTGTTGCGATAGTGTAGTAACAAGTATATATGTGTAGTATTGTCCAGTACTTGACTCTGGTGTTGTGATAGTGTAGTAACAAGTATATATGTGTAGTATTGTCCAGTACTTGACTCTGGTGTTGTGATAGTGTAGTAACAAGTATATATGTGTAGTATTGTCCAGTACTTGACTCTGGTGTTGTAGTATTTACAGACCACATGACTCTTGACGTCGTAACTACTTTCATTTGTTTTCAAACCAAAATATGTCCAAACATCAGCTTTAAAAGCTGCTGGACTCACTGTATCCTCTCGTCCTCAGTCATCATTCTTCCTTTAGTTGTCGAAGATGTAACGACTGCTGCCATCTAGAGGCCGGACATTTAATTGCAACACAAACATGAACAAACACTGTGAAGATTTTATTGTAATAAATCAAATGATAAACAGAATAAAATGTCAACCATTAAAGAACTATGATAAGAAAATGATTTGATTGATTGTGTTGTTGAGTAAAGAATCATCAACAACAACAACAACACATCCGAACCCTCGCGACAACAGACTCCGTGTGAAAACCATCAACTAACCTCCTCCTGTACTGGACGATGGTTCCAGACAACAAGTGCGTGAAGAACTGCAGCTGCTCCTTCACGTAGGTATGACTTGAGAAATGCTGCAGACAAATGACTCGTGTTATACATACGTGACTCAAACACAACAACATATCATCATCATGTTCACCTGCTCCACCAGAACATACGTGACTCAAACACAACAACATATCATCATCATGTTCACCTGCTCCACCAGAACATACGTGACTCAAACACAACAACATATCATCATCATGTTCACCTGCTCCACCAGAACATACGTGACTCAAACACAACAACATATCATCATCATGTTCACCTGCTCCACCAGAACATACGTGACTCAAACATAACAACATATCATCATCATGTTCACCTGCTCCACCAGAACATACGTGACTCAAACATAACAACATATCATCATCATGTTCACCTGCTCCACCAGAACATACGTGACTCAAACATAACAACATATCATCATCATGTTCACCTGCTCCACCAGAACATACGTGACTCAAACATAACAACATATCATCATCATGTTCACCTGCTCCACCAGAACATACGTGACTCAAACATGACAACATATCATCATCATGTTCACCTGCTCCACCAGAACATACGTGACTCAAACATAACAACATATCATCATCATGTTCACCTGCTCCACCAGAACATACGTGACTCAAACACAACAACATATCATCATCATGTTCACCTGCTCCACCAGAACATACGTGACTCAAACACAACAACATATCATCATCATGTTCACCTGCTCCACCAGAACATACGTGACTCAAACATAACAACATATCATCATCATGTTCACCTGCTCCACCAGAACATACGTGACTCAAACATGACAACATATCATCATCATGTTCACCTGCTCCACCAGAACATACGTGACTCAAACACAACAACATATCATCATCATGTTCACCTGCTCCACCAGAACATACGTGACTCAAACATGACAACATATCATCATCATGTTCACCTGCTCCACCAGAACATACGTGACTCAAACACAACAACATATCATCATCATGTTCACCTGCTCCACCAGAACATACGTGACTCAAACACAACAACATATCATCATCATGTTCACCTGCTCCACCAGAACATACGTGACTCAAACACAACAACATATCATCATCATGTTCACCTGCTCCACCAGAACATACGTGACTCAAACAAATACATCATGTTCACCTGCTCCACCAGAACATACGTGACTCAAACATAACAACATATCATCATCATGTTCACCTGCTCCACCAGAACATACGTGACTCAAACACAACAACATATCATCATCATGTTCACCTGCTCCACCAGAACATACGTGACTCAAACACAACAACATATCATCATCATGTTCACCTGCTCCACCAGAACATACGTGACTCAAACACAACAACATATCATCATCATGTTCACCTGCTCCACCAGAACATACGTGACTCAAACATAACAACATATCATCATCATGTTCACCTGCTCCACCAGAACCATATGTGACTCAAACATGACAACATACATCATCATGTTCACCTGCTCCACCAGAACATACGTGACTCAAACATAACAACATATCATCATCATGTTCACCTGCTCCACCAGAACATACGTGACTCAAACATAACAACATATCATCATCATGTTCACCTGCTCCACCAGAACATACGTGACTCAAACATAACAACATATCATCATCATGTTCACCTGCTCCACCAGAACATACGTGACTCAAACATAACAACATATCATCATCATGTTCACCTGCTCCACCAGAACATACGTGACTCAAACACAACAACATATCATCATCATGTTCACCTGCTCCACCAGAACATACGTGACTCAAACATAACAACATATCATCATCATGTTCACCTGCTCCACCAGAACATACGTGACTCAAACACAACAACATATCATCATCATGTTCACCTGCTCCACCAGAACATACGTGACTCAAACACAACAACATATCATCATCATGTTCACCTGCTCCACCAGAACATACGTGACTCAAACATAACAACATATCATCATCATGTTCACCTGCTCCACCAGAACATACGTGACTCAAACACAACAACATATCATCATCATGTTCACCTGCTCCACCAGAACATACGTGACTCAAACACAACAACATATCATCATCATGTTCACCTGCTCCACCAGAACATACGTGACTCAAACACAACAACATATCATCATCATGTTCACCTGCTCCACCAGAACATACGTGACTCAAACACAACAACATATCATCATCATGTTCACCTGCTCCACCAGAACATACGTGACTCAAACATAACAACATATCATCATCATGTTCACCTGCTCCACCAGAACATACGTGACTCAAACACAACAACATATCATCATCATGTTCACCTGCTCCACCAGAACAGCGTGATGAACTTTGTTGTTCCTCTGCAGCTCTGACACGAAGTGGTGCATGCTGGGAGTTCCTGTGCTTCCGTCCACGACAGTCGCCTGAACAACAACACAAAGATTCAGAAACAGTATACGAAGTATAAGAAAACTCACGGACGTTGGTGGTTGAGGTGAAGAAATGGATCCTTTCTAACAAACCAGGCTTGTTGCTGGTTAGTTGTTAGTTGTTAGTTGTTGCTGGTTAGTTGTTAGTTGTTAGTTGTTGCTGGTTAGTTGTTAGTTGTTGGTTGTTGCTGGTTAGTTGTTAGTTGTTAGTTGTTGCTGGTTAGTTGTTAGTTGTTGGTTGTTGCTGGTTAGTTGTTAGTTGTTAGTTGTTGCTGGTTAGTTGTTAGTTGTTAGTTGTTGCTGGTTAGTTGTTAGTTGTTGGTTGTTGGTTGTTAGTTGTTAGTTGTTGCTGGTTAGTTGTTAGTTGTTAGTTGTTGCTGGTTAGTTGTTAGTTGTTGGTTGTTAGTTGTTAGTTGTTGCTGGTTAGTTGTTAGTTGTTAGTTGTTGCTGGTTAGTTGTTAGTTGTTAGTTGTTGCTGGTTAGTTGTTAGTTGTTGGTTGTTAGTTGTTAGTTGTACATTTCATTCATCTACGTGTGTACAAACAATCATCCATAACAAGTACTTGAGTCTAGTCTCACTTTTATATTAAAAACTCACAAAAGTCACCTAAACTGTTAAATCTCTCTCAGACCATGTACTTATACTAACCCTCTAAACATGTACTTATATTAACCCTCTAAACATGTACTTATACTAACCCTCTAAACATGTACTTATACTAACCCTCTAAACATGTACTTATACTAACCCTCTAAACATGTACTTATACTAACCCTCTAAACATGTACTTATACTAACCCTCTAAACATGTACTTATACTAACCCTCTAAACATGTACTTATACTAACCCTCTAAACATGTACTTATACTAACCCTCTAAACATGTACTTATATTAACCCTCTAAACATGTACTTATACTAACCCTCTAAACATGTACTTATACTAACCCTCTAAACATGTACTTATACTAACCCTCTAAACATGTACTTATATTAACCCTCTGAACATGTACTTATACTAACCCTCTGAACATGTACTTATACAAACCCTCTGAACATGTACTTATACAAACCCTCTAAACCTGTACTCTAACCCTCTGAAATGTACTTATACTAACCCTCTAAACATGTACTTATATTAACCCTCTAAACATGTACTTATACTAACCCTCTAAACATGTACTTATACTAACCCTCTAAACATGTACTTATACTAACCCTCTAAACATGTACTTATATTAACCCTCTAAACATGTACTTATACTAACCCTCTAAACATGTACTTATACTAACCCTCTAAACATGTACTTATACTAACCCTCTAAACATGTACTTATACTAACCCTCTAAACATGTACTTATATTAACCCTCTAAACATGTACTTATACTAACCCTCTGAACATGTACTTATACTAACCCTCTGAACATGTACCTTATACTATACCCTCTAAACATGTACTTATATAACCCTCTAAACATGTACTTATACTAACCCTCTAAACATGTACTTATATTAACCCTCTAAACATGTACTTATACTAACCCTCTAAACATGTACTTATACTAACCCTCTGAACATGTACTTATACTAACCCTCTGAACATGTACTTATACTAACCCTCTGAACATGTACTTATATTAACCCTCTGAACATGTACTTATACTAACCCTCTAAACATGTACTTATACTAACCCTCTAAACATGTACTTATACTAACCCTCTGAACATGTACTTATACTAACCCTTTAAACATGTACTTATATTAACCCTTTAAACATGTACTTATATTAACCCTCTGAACATGTACTTATACTAACCCTCTGAACATGTACTTATACTAACCCTCTAAACATGTACTTATACTAACCCTCTCAACATGTACTTATACTAACCCTCTAAACATGTACTTATACTAACCCTCTGAACATGTACTTATACTAACCCTCTGAACATGTACTTATACTAACCCTCTAAACATGTACTTATACTAACCCTCTGAACATGTACTTATACTAACCCTCTAAACATGTACTTATACTAACCCTCTGAACATGTACTTATACTAACCCTCTAAACAATGTACTTATACTAACCCTCTGAACATGTACTTATACTAACCCTCTAAACATGTACTTATACTAACCCTCTGAACATGTACTTATACTAACCCTCTGAACATGTACTTATACTAACCCTCTAAACATGTATGCTTATACTAACCCTCTGAACATGTACTTATACTAACCCTCTAAACATGTACTTATACTAACCCTCTAAACATGTACTTATACTAACCCTCTGAACATGTACTTATACTAACCCTCTAAACATGTACTTATACTAACCCTCTGAACATGTACTTATACTAACCCTCTAAACATGTACTTATACTAACCCTCTAAACATGTACTTATACTAACCCTCTCTAAACATGTACTTATACTAACCCTCTAAACATGTACTTATACTAACCCTCTAAACATGTACTTATACTAACCCTCTAAACATGTACTTATACTAACCCTCTAAACATGTACTTATACTAACCCTCTAAACATGTACTTATACTAACCCTCTAAACATGTACTTATACTAACCCTCTAAACATGTACTTATACTAACCCTCTGAACATGTACTTATTCAACCCTCTGAACATGTCTTATACTAACCCTCTGAACATGTACTTATACTAACCCTCTGAACATGTACTTATACTAACCCTCTCGAACATGTACTTATATTAACCCTCTAAACATGTACTTATACTAACCCTCTAAACATGTACTTATACTAACCCTCTGAACATGTACTTATACTAACCCTCTAAACATGTACTTATACTAACCCTCTGAACATGTACTTATATTAACCCTCTAAACATGTACTTATACTAACCCTCTCAACATGTACTTATACTAACCCTCTGAACATGTACTTATACTAACATGTTCTCACACGTGGTATCTTTCTGCTCGACTCAAGGAGGAACTTGGATGAATGTTTGTTGATGTTTTTAGAAAAACAGCAATATTTTTGATCAAATATATATTAATGATCTTTTTTGATCAAATATATTTTCTAGTAACAAATAAATACGACTCTTGAGGACTTTCAATATGATTCATGTTCTATAAATATATATATAGATAGATATATATTTATATTTGTGACTCTTATTTCTTTCATGTTCGTGTGTAAAGACAATCGTTTGTGTGTAACTGTGTAGTAACCACTTCAACAACACACACCACGACCCTTGACCTCACTGACCTCTCGCACAAAAGACTTCCTCAGACCTTCTTCAGATTCGGCCCAGATTTTGGCAAAAGTTCGTACGTTGAAGTCTTTGTCCTTGACTGATGACAGTGCCTGACCTATGACCTCTTGAAGCTTCCTGTGAGGGAGACTGTTGTAAGCGCCGCTAACATCCACCTGTTAAAACATAGAGGTCAAAGTTCATCTTGTGTTGTAGCTTATTTTCAAATACATTCATATTTATTGTAAATGTGTTCGATGTCAAAGCATCTGATCCTGAATCAGCTGCTTTGATTAGACTTTATCTCTTCATTTATTCCTTCTCACTTCTCAATCAACCTCTTTTTGGAGTGTGGGAGGAAACCGGAGTTCCGGGTAGTAAACCCACACGTCACAGGGAGAACATACACACTGAACCAACGTGAACTCAGAAAATCTCACTATAATCAATAATTGTGTTCGTAATAATATTGTTATAAAATATATATAAATATATTTGAATAAATAAATTGACACGATTCTCTTTGATCAACTGTAACAAAACATCTCATTATAATCAGTAATTGTGTTTGTAATAATATTGTTATCAATAAAAAACGAAGCTCTTGGATCACAAACAAAGCCACCTTGACGACGTAGAGAGGTTCCTCCGTGGCGTCCTTCAGAGACAGGAAGGACGACAGGACTCTGTGGACGTCACTCTTTCCCCAGACGGTGGATCCCAGGAGCGCCGGAGACTCGCGAGCACAAGCCAGCAGGACGGCCTGAAGGTCGTGGAGACGCATCCTGTGGAACTGAGGCTCAAACGTCACACGGATGTGGAACCATCTCAGGAGACATGTTGAACCATCTCAGCAGACATGTTGAACCATCTCAGCAGACATGTTGAACCATCTCAGCAGACATGTTGAACCATCTCAGCAGACATGTTGAACCATCTCAGCAGACATGTTGAACCATCTCAGCAGACATGTTGAACCATCTCAGCAGACATGTTGAACCATCTCAGCAGACATGTTGAACCATCTCAGTAGACATGTTGAACCATCTCATTTTAACCACGAAGAAATTTTAAAACCATCTCAGTAGACATGTTGAACCATCTCAGCAGACATGTTGAACCATCTCAGCAGACATGTTGAACCATCTCAGTAGACATGTTGAACCATCTCAGCAGACATGTTGAACCATCTCAGCAGACATGTTGAACCATCTCAGCAGACATGTTGAACCATCTCAGCAGACATGTTGAACCATCTCAGTAGACATGTTGAACCATCTAAAAAAAACCAACCCTCCCCCCCCCCCTTCCCCCCCCCCAAACCCGGGGGGGGGGGGCCCCCCCGGGGCCTTGGGGGGGGGGGGAGGGGGGGGGGGGGCCGGGGGGGGGGGGAGACCCGGGACCGGCTCCGGGTCAACCCTTCTAGATGGGACTTAGAGGGCTGGGTCCTGAAACAACACACTCATGAGCTGGATCTGAAGGTCAGTAGGATTCTAGATCCTGGACATCGTATCGAGAAGAATCATCAAGAGAAGAACAAATGCTTCAAAACATTTTCTCAAATAGTGCCTTCGATAATGATTTGAGGATCATTGTATCAGAATCAATCCTTTATTGTCCCGCGAGGGGAAAACAACAGCAATATGACAAAAAATAAAACACCCAGAATCTCAATCAATTCAATTCTTCTGATCATCACGAAGGTGATCCACTGTGATAGACTTTTGACTTGAATCTGATCTGAGTGACAGAAGTGTGTTGTGCGAGCGAGCAGACATTTGTCAACACTTGGACATAGAGTGATAAAAAGTTGAAAACTTTTCATTTTACAACAATTTAATCGGATGTTTCTTCTGAATCCATCAAAAACTAAATACTTGAATGTGTTTTTATTGTAGTACAAGTACTTGAATGTGTTTTTATTGTAGTACAAGTACTTGAATGTGTTTTTATTGTAGTACAAGTATGAAGTTATTGTAGTACAAGTCCATGTGATTGTAATGGACGATAAAAGAGTGAATTACACGTTGAAATGGTGTTTCTGGACGTTCTTGAGAATCATCAACGTTCACTATTGACGACATTTAGTTCTGTATTTACATGTAGATGTGTTACCACACGTATAAGTGTTACCACACGTATAAGTGTTACCACACGTAGAAGTGTTACCACACGTATAAGTGTTACCACACGTATAAGTGTTACCACACGTAGAAGTGTTACCACACGTATAAGTGTTACCACACGTAGATGTGTTACCACACGTATAAGTGTTACCACACGTATAAGGTAGACCACACGTGTTGTGTTACCACACTAGATGTGTTACCACACGTATAAGTGTTACCACACGTATAAGTGTTACCACACGTATAAGTGTTACCACACGTATAAGTGTTACCACACGTAGATGTGTTACCACACGTAGATGTGTTACCACACGTATAAGTGTTACCACACGTAGATGTGTTACCACACGTATAAGTGTTACCACACGTATAAGTGTTACCACACGTAGATGTGTTACCACACGTATAAGTGTTACCACACGTATAAGTGTTACCACACGTAGAGGGTCCACACGTATAAGTGTTACCACACGTATAAGTGTTACCACACGTAGATGTGTTACCACACGTATAAGTGTTACCACACGTATAAGTGTTACCACACGTATAATGTGTTACCACACGTATAAGTGTTACCACACGTATAAGTGTTACCACACGTATAAGTGTTACCACACGTATAAGTGTTACCACACGTATAAGTGTTACCACACGTATAAGTGTTACCACACGTAGATGTGTTACCACACGTATAAGTGTTACCACACGTATAAGTGTTACCACACGTAGATGTGTTACCACACGTATAAGTGTTACCACACGTATAAGTGTTACCACACGTAGATGTGTTACCACACGTATAAGTGTTACCACACGTATAAGTGTTACCACACGTATAAGTGTTACCACACGTATAAGTGTTACCACACGTAGAAGTGTTACCACACGTATAAGTGTTACCACACGTAGATGTGTTACCACACGTAGATGTGTTACCACACGTAGATGTGTTACCACACGTAGAAGTGTTACCACACGTATAAGTGTTACCACACGTATAAGTGTTACCACACGTAGATGTGTTACCACACGTATAAGTGTTACCACACGTAGATGTGTTACCACACGTATAAGTGTTACCACACGTAGATGTGTTACCACACGTAGATGTGTTACCACACGTATAAGTGTTACCACACGTAGATGTGTTACCACACGTATAAGTGTTACCACACGTATAAGTGTTACCACACGTATAAGTGTTACCACACGTATAAGTGTTACCACACGTATAAGTGTTACCACACGTATAAGTGTTACCACACGTATAAGTGTTACCACACGTATAAGTGTTACCACACGTATAAGTGTTACCACACGTATAAGTGTTACCACACGTATAAGTGTTACCACACGTAGATGTGTTACCACACGTATAAGTGTTACCACACGTAGATGTGTTACCACACGTATAAGTGTTACCACACGTAGATGTGTTACCACACGTATAAGTGTTACCACACGTATAAGTGTTACCACACGTATAAGTGTTACCACACGTATAAGTGTTACCACACGTATAAGTGTTACCACACGTAGATGTGTTACCACACGTAGATGTGTTACCACTCGTATAAGTGTTACCACACGTATAAGTGTTACCACACGTATAAGTGTTACCACACGTATAAGTGTTACCACACGTAGATGTGTTACCACACGTAGATGTGTTACCACCCAGGTTACCACACGTAGATGTGTTACCACACGTAGATGTGTAACCACACGTAGATGTGTTACCACACGTAGATGTGTTACCACACGTAGATGTGTTACCACACGTAGATGTGTTACCACACGTAGATGTGTTACCACACGTAGATGTGTTACCACACGTAGATGTGTAACCACACGTAGATGTGTTACCACACGTAGATGTGTTACCACACGTAGATGTGTTACCACACGTAGATGTGTTACCACACGTAGAAGTGTTACCACACGTAGATGTGTTACCACACGTATAAGTGTTACCACACGTAGATGTGTTACCACACGTATAAGTGTTACCACACGTATAAGTGTTACCACACGTATAAGTGTTACCACACGTATAAGTGTTACCACACGTATAAGTGTTACCACACGTATAAGTGTTACCACACGTATAAGTGTTACCACACGTATAAGTGTTACCACACGTATAAGTGTTACCACACGTATAAGTGTTACCACACGTATAAGTGTTACCACACGTATAAGTGTTACCACACGTATAAGTGTTACCACACGTATAAGTGTTACCACACGTATAAGTGTTACCACACGTATAAGTGTTACCACACGTATAAGTGTTACCACACGTATAAGTGTTACCACACGTAGTGTGTTACCACACGTATAAGTGTTACCACACGTATAAGTGTTACCACACGTAGATGTGTTTACCACACGTATAAGTGTTACCACACGTATAAGTGTTACCACACGTATAAGTGTTACCACACGTATAAGTGTTACCACACGTAGATGTGTTACCACACGTAGATGTGTAACCACACGTAGATGTGTTACCACACGTAGATGTGTTACCACACGTAGATGTGTTACCACACGTAGATGTGTTACCACACGTAGATGTGTTACCACACGTAGATGTGTTACCACACGTAGATGTGTTACCACACGTAGATGTGTTACCACACGTAGATGTGTTACCACACGTAGATGTGTTACCACACGTAGATGTGTTACCACACGTAGATGTGTTACCACACGTAGATGTGTTACCACACGTAGATGTGTAACCACACGTAGATGTGTTACCACACGTAGATGTGTAACACTTGTGTGTGTGCACTCACTTGAAAGCCAGGTCCTGCAGCTTCTCCCAGACATCGTGGCGATAGAACTTGAGAGCTTTCTTCTGTCCCTCCATCACGTAGAAGCAGGACCGGACCAGGCCAGTGACAAAACCCTGGAGGATCCAGGTCAGGAACCGAGCCAGCAGGCGTGTGCGACATGTCAGCTCAGTGGCTGGAACCCTTCCTGTGGAGGCGTCGAGTATTATCTCATTTATCTCTTCAACAAACATGGATTAATACGCGTTAAATTACTTTATTGAACACAATAATCATTACAGAACTAAATGTATAAAGAAAACAATGTGTGATTAAATATAAAGATGTCAAAATCAATGAATGAATGAAAGAATGATGCTTTATATTTATACTTTTGTTTGTTCCTATATTTTAACTTTGATGTATTTGTACATTTTATTATTCATCTACTGCGTTCTTTCTTCATTTATTTGTACATTTTATTATTAATCTACTGCGTTCATTCTTCCTGTATTTTTAAACTTCCCTTTTTTTATCTAATTTCCCATTTTCTAACTTTCAATTTCAAGTTAAGTTTAGTTTGCTTTGAGGAAACGTTCCTGATCAGGTTCTTGGGGAGAAGATCCTCACCCGTCTTGCTGATCTTCAGCCAGTTGCAGTCGTTGACTCTGATCTTCCACATGACTTCCGCCACCGACATCTTCTCAAACTTGCCGCTGCGCAGGAAGCGGCGGACTCTGGCGTAGAAGGTTCGCTGGTTGTCCTCAGAGCCCCACAGCTCCGAGGGAACCACCACATCCAGGCACCTCCTGACGAACAGATGGACCCGGTGAGGTGCACAGATCTGGTGCAGGAAGAAGTTCAAGTCCTCGCCGCTGTCACTCGTCCTCCTCACCAGTGGACAGATCCTGTGTAGCAGTCTGGTGTAGGAACATCTCTGGTGTCGCCTCAGCAGCCGACTGAACAAGGGCACCATGTAGAACAAGCGTCGAGGCAACTTCTTCTCTGCCTCTCGTTCTCCGAGATACTTCGGACCTTTGAGGAAAATGATTTGGACCAAATCTTCGCCGATCAATCTTCTCGACTCGTCGCCGATCTTCTTCTTCCTGTTGAGGATGAAGCTCCTCATCCCGGTGCCTCCATAAGCAAACTGAAGAGCAGGAATGAACGTTTGTGCTGGAGAAGTATCGGCAGGTGATTCTGAGGCATCGACTCGGTCCAGAGATGGACCTGCTGAACCTGTTAACACCTGTTCTTCAACACTGGGGACTTCACGCTCACAGAACCTCTTTTTGGACTGTCCTGAAGGTCCCTCCTCATCCTGGTCACATGGTTTTCTTTTCTGGTGAGATCTGCCATCATGGTTAGTGTTTGAGGAAGAATGGAAGCAGTGAAGATCCTTCAGAGCTACTTTAGAATTCTTCTTGCTCTTGGTCCTGGACCGGGACTGAAGAGAGAACCTGGACACAGCAGCCGGGCTGGGGACCTGTTCATAGATGGGTGACCCACACACTTGAAGGACACATGTTGGGGGGACGGCCATGAACAGCGAGCAGTTCTCCAGCAGATGACGCGACAGGTCGGTTCCCAGACGAGCGAGGACCTTCTTCCACTGGTCGCTGCCGTAGATGTAGGCTGCGTTCTGACACACATGGCTTTGGAACTGAAAAGGATCTAAAGTTTGTTTTCCATCAGCAGAACTTTGGAAACTGTAGCCAAACGTCAAGATGTTTCGCTTTTGTTTCCTCTTCAAAGTGTTGAGGACGAAAGCCAAGAGTTCAGAAGGTGAACAGAGCTGAGAAGACCAGAGAGAAGTTCAGAGAAGAACACTTGAGCAGCTTCACATCTAAACATGGTCGTCTGTGACAGCGGAAGAAACAAGTAATAATAATAATAAGATATATTACCTGACGACAGCTTGTAAACACATTAATAATAAGATATATTACCTGACGACAGCTTGTAAATACATTAATAATAAGATATATTACCTGACGACAGCTTGTAAATACATTAATAATAAGATATATTACCTGACGACAGCTTGTAAACACATTAATAATAAGATATATTACCTGACGACAGCTTGTAAATACATTAATAATAAGATATATTACCTGACGACAGCTTGTAAACACATTAATAATAAGATATATTACCTGACGACAGCTTGTAAATACATTAATAATAAGATATATTACCTGACCGACAGCTTGTAAATACATTAATAATAAGATATATTACCTGACGACAGCTTGTAAATACATTAATAATAAGATATATTACCTGACGACAGCTTGTAAACACATTAATAATAAGATATATTACCTGACGACAGCTTGTAAATACATTAATAATAAGATATATTACCTGACGACAGCTTGTAAACACATTAATAATAAGATATATTACCTGACGACAGCTTGTAAATACATTAATAATAAGATATATTACCTGACGACAGCTTGTAAATACATTAATAATAAGATATATTACCTGACGACAGCTTGTAAACACAGCTTGTAAACACATTAATAATAAGATATATTACCTGACGACAGCTTGTAAACACATTAATAATAAGATATATTACCTGACGACAGCTTGTAAACACATTAATAATAAGATATATTACCTGACGACAGCTTGTAAATACATTAATAATAAGATATATTACCTGACGACAGCTTGTAAACACATTAATAATAAGATATATTACCTGACGACAGCTTGTAAATACATTAATAATAAGATATATTACCTGACGACAGCTTGTAAACACATTAATAATAAGATATATTACCTGACGACAGCTTGTAAATACATTAATAATAAGATATATTACCTGACGACAGCTTGTAAACACATTAATAATAAGATATATTACCTGACGACAGCTTGTAAACACATTAATAATAAGATATATTACCTGACGACAGCTTGTAAACACATTAATAATAAGATATGACTATAAGCTGACGACAGCTTGTAAACACATTAATAATAAGATATATTACCTGACGACAGCTTGTAAACACATTAATAATAAGATATATTACCTGACGACAGCTTGTAAACACATTAATAATAAGATATATTACCTGAGCGACAGCTTGTAAAAATACATTAATAATAAGATATATTACCTGACGACAGCTTGTAAACACATTAATAATAAGATATATTACCTGACCACAGCTTGTAAACACATTAATAATAAGATATATTACCTGACGACAGCTTGTAAATACATTAATAATAAGATATATTACCTGACGACAGCTTGTAAACACATTAATAATAAGATATATTACCTGACGACAGCTTGTAAATACATTAATAATAAGATATATTACCTGACGACAGCTTGTAAACACATTAATAATAAGATATATTACCTGACGACAGCTTGTAAACACATTAATAATAAGATATATTACCTGACGACAGCTTGTAAATACATTAATAATAAGATATATTACCTGACGACAGCTTGTAAAACACATTAATAATAAGATATATTACCTGACGACAGCTTGTAAACACATTAATAATAAGATATATTACCTGACGACAGCTTGTAAACACATTAATAATAAGATATATTACCTGACGACAGCTTGTAAACACATTAATAATAAGATATATTACCTGACGACAGCTTGTAAATACATTAATAATAAGATATATTACCTGACGACAGCTTGTAAATACATTAATAATAAGATATATTACCTGACGACAGCTTGTAAACACATTAATAATAAGATATATTAAAAACCTGACGACAGCTTGTAAACACATTAATAATAAGATATATTACCTGACGACAGCTTGTAAACACATTAATAATAAGATATATTACCTGACGACAGCTTGTAAATACATTAATAATAAGATATATTACCTGACGACAGCTTGTAAATACATTAATAATAAGATAAAATATTACCTGACGACAGCTTGTAAACACATTAATAATAAGATATATTACCTGACGACAGCTTGTAAACACATTAATAATAAGATATATTACCTGACGACAGCTTGTAAACACATTAATAATAAGATATATTACCTGACGACAGCTTGTAAACACATTAATAATAAGATATATTACCTGACGACAGCTTGTAAACACATTAATAATAAGATATATTACCTGACGACAGCTTGTAAATACATTAATAATAAGATATATTACCTGACGACAGCTTGTAAAACACATTAATAATAAGATATATTACCTGACGACAGCTTGTAAACACATTAATAATAAGATATATTACCTGACGACAGCTTGTAAATACATTAATAATAAGATATATTACCTGACGACAGCTTGTAAATACATTAATAATAAGATATATTACCTGACGACAGCTTGTAAATACATTAATAATAAGATATATTACCTGACGACAGCTTGTAAATACATTAATAATAAGATATATTACCTGACGACAGCTTGTAAACACATTAATAATAAGATATATTACCTGACGACAGCTTGTAAACACATTAATAATAAGATATATTACCTGACGACAGCTTGTAAACACATTAATAATAAGATATATTACCTGACGACAGCTTGTAAACACATTAATAATAAGATATATTACCTGACGACAGCTTGTAAACACATTAATAATAAGATATATTACCTGACGACAGCTTGTAAATACATTAATAATAAGATATATTACGACTGGCGACAGCTTGTAAACACATTAATAATAAGATATATTACCTGACGACAGCTTGTAAACACATTAATAATAAGATATATTACCTGACGACAGCTTGTAAACACATTAATAATAAGATATATTACCTGACGACAGCTTGTAAATACATTAATAATAAGATATATTACCTGACAGCCAGCTTGTAAACAATTAATAATAAGATATATTACCTGACGACAGCTTGTAAACACATTAATAATAAGATATATTACCTGACGACAGCTTGTAAACACATTAATAATAAGATATATTACCTGACGACAGCTTGTAAATACATTAATAATAAGATATATTACCTGATTGTAAACACATTAATAATAAGATATATTACCTGACGACAGCTTGTAAACACATTAATAATAAGATATATTACCTGACGACAGCTTGTAAACACATTAATAATAAGATATATTACCTGACGACAGCTTGTAAACACATTAATAATAAGATATATTACCTGACGACAGCTTGTAAACACATTAATAATAAGATATATTACCTGACGACAGCTTGTAAATACATTAATAATAAGATATATTACCTGACGACAGCTTGTAAACACATTAATAATAAGATATATTACCTGACGACAGCTTGTAAACACATTAATAATAAGATATATTACCTGACGACAGCTTGTAAATACACATTAATAATAAGATATATTACCTGACGACAGCTTGTAAACACATTAATAATAAGATATATTACCTGACGACAGCTTGTAAACAACATTAATAATAAGATATATTACCTGACGACAGCTTGTAAACACATTAATAATAAGATATATTACCTGACGACAGCTTGTAAATACATTAATAATAAGATATATTACCTGACGACAGCTTGTAAACACATTAATAATAAGATATATTACCTGACGACAGCTTGTAAACACATTAATAATAAGATATATTACCTGACGACAGCTTGTAAACACATTAATAATAAGATATATTACCTGACGACAGCTTGTAAACACATTAATAATAAGATATATTACCTGACGACAGCTTGTAAATACATTAATAATAAGATATATTACCTGACGACAGCTTGTAAACACATTAATAATAAGATATATTACCTGACGACAGCTTGTAAAACACATTAATAATAAGATATATTACCTGAGTAACAGCTTGTAAACACATTAATAATAAGATATATTACCTGACGACAGCTTGTAAACACATTAATAATAAGATATATTACCTGACGACAGCTTGTAAACACATTAATAATAAGATATATTACCTGACGACAGCTTGTAAATACATTAATAATAAGATATATTACCTGACGAGCAGCTTGTAAACACATTAATAATAAGATATATTACCTGACGACAGCTTGTAAACACATTAATAATAAGATATATTCCCTGGCGACAGCTTGTAAACACATTAATAATAAGATATATTACCTGACGACAGCTTGTAAACACATTAATAATAAGATATATTACCTGACGACAGCTTGTAAACACATTAATAATAAGATATATTACCTGACGACAGCTTGTAAACACATTAATAATAAGATATATTACCTGACGACAGCTTGTAAACACATTAATAATAAGATATATTACCTGACGACAGCTTGTAAACACATTAATAATAAGATATATTACCTGACGACAGCTTGTAAACACATTAATAATAAGATATATTACCTGACGACAGCTTGTAAATACATTAATAATAAGATATATTACCTGACGACAGCTTGTAAACACATTAATAATAAGATATATTACCTGACAGTTGTATACATTAATAATAAGATATATTACCTGACGACAGCTTGTAAATACATTAATAATAAGATATATTACCTGACGACAGCTTGTAAACACATTAATAATAAGATATATTACCTGACGACAGCTTGTAAATACATTAATAATAAGATATATTACCTGACGACAGCTTGTAAATACATTAATAATAAGATATATTACCTGACGACAGCTTGTAAACACATTAATAATAAGATATATTACCTGACGACAGCTTGTAAACACATTAATAATAAGATATATTACCTGACGACAGCTTGTAAACACATTAATAATAAGATATATTACCTGACGACAGCTTGTAAACACATTAATAATAAGATATATTACCTGACGACAGCTTGTAAACACATTAATAATAAGATATATTACCTTAATATGATTTTCAGCTTGTAAACACATTAATAATAAGATATATTACCTGACGACAGCTTGTAAACACATTAATAATAAGATATATTACCTGACGACAGCTTGTAAACACATTAATAATAAGATATATTACCTGACGACAGCTTGTAAATACATTAATAATAAGATATATTACCTGACGACAGCTTGTAAATACATTAATAATAAGATATATTACCTGACGACAGCTTGTAAATACATTAATAATAAGATATTAATATACCCTGACGACAGCTTGTAAACACATTAATAATAAGATATATTACCTGACGACAGCTTGTAAAACATTAATAATAAGATATATGAAGGAGAGTTTGTAAACACATTAATAATAAGATATATTACCTGACGACAGCTTGTAAATACATTAATAATAAGATATATTACCTGACGACAGCTTGTAAACACATTAATAATAAGATATATTACCTGACGACAGCTTGTAAATACATTAATAATAAGATATATTACCTGACGACAGCTTGTAAACACATTAATAATAAGATATATTACCTGACGACAGCTTGTAAATACATTAATAATAAGATATATTACCTGACGACAGCTTGTAAACACATTAATAATAAGATATATTACCTGACGACAGCTTGTAAACACATTAATAATAAGATATATTACCTGACGACAGCTTGTAAACACATTAATAATAAGATATATTACCTGACGACAGCTTGTAAATACATTAATAATAAGATATATTACCTGACGACAGCTTGTAAACACATTAATAATAAGATATATTACCTGACGACAGCTTGTAAATACATTAATAATAAGATATATTACCTGACGACAGCTTGTAAACACATTAATAATAAGATATATTACCTGACGACAGCTTGTAAACACATTAATAATAAGATCTTGTAAAAAGCACATTAATAATAAGATATATTACCTGACGACAGCTTGTAAACACATTAATAATAAGATATATTACCTGGGGACGACAGCTTGTAAATACATTAATAATAAGATATATTACCTGACGACAGCTTGTAAACACATTAATAATAAGATATATTACCTGACGACAGCTTGTAAACACATTAATAATAAGATATATTACCTGACGACAGCTTGTAAACACATTAATAATAAGATATATTACCTGACGACAGCTTGTAAACACATTAATAATAAGATATATTACCTGACGACAGCTTGTAAACACATTAATAATAAGATATATTACCTGACGACAGCTTGTAAACACATTAATAATAAGATATATTACCTGACAGACAGCTTGTAAACACATTAATAATAAGATATATTACCTGACGACAGCTTGTAAACACATTAATAATAAGATATATTACCTGACGACAGCTTGTAAACACATTAATAATAAGATATATTACCTGGACGACAGCTTGTAAACACATTAATAATAAGATATATTACCTGACGACAGCTTGTAAACACATTAATAATAAGATATATTACCTGACGACAGCTTGTAAACACATTAATAATAAGATATATTACCTGACGACAGCTTGTAAATACATTAATAATAAGATATATTACCTGACGACAGCTTGTAAACACATTAATAATAAGATATATTACCTGACGACAGCTTGTAAACACATTAATAATAAGATATATTACCTGACGACAGCTTGTAAACACATTAATAATAAGATATATTACCTGACGACAGCTTGTAAACACATTAATAATAAGATATATTACCTGACGACAGCTTGTAAACACATTAATAATAAGATATATTACCTGACGACAGCTTGTAAATACTTTAATAATAAGATATATTACCTGACGACAGCTTGTAAACACATTAATAATAAGATATATTACCTGATGACAGCTCTTAAACACATTAATAATAAGATATATTACCTGACGACAGCTTGTAAATACATTAATAATAAGATATATTACCTGACGACAGCTTGTAAATACATTAATAATAAGATATATTACCTGACGACAGCTTGTAAACACATTAATAATAAGATATATTACCTGACGACAGCTTGTAAACACATTAATAATAAGATATATTACCTGACGACAGCTTGTAAACACATTAATAATAAGATATATTACCTGACGACAGCTTGTAAACACATTAATAATAAGATATATTACCTGACGACAGCTTGTAAACACATTAATAATAAGATATATTACCTGACGACAGCTTGTAAACACATTAATAATAAGATATATTACCTGACGACAGCTTGTAAACACATTAATAATAAGATATATTACCTGACGACAGCTTGTAAACACATTAATAATAAGATATATTACCTGACGACAGCTTGTAAACACATTAATAATAAGATATATTACCTGGGCGACAGCTTGTAAACACATTAATAATAAGATATATTACCTGACGACAGCTTGTAAACACATTAATAATAAGATATATTACCTGACGACAGCTTGTAAACACATTAATAATAAGATATATTACCTGACGACAGCTTGTAAACACATTAATAATAAGATATATTACCTGACTACAGCTTGTAAACACATTAATAATAAGATATATTACCTGACGACAGCTTGTAAACACATTAATAATAAGATATATTACCTGACGACAGCTTGTAAACACATTAATAATAAGATATATTACCTGACGACAGCTTGTAAACACATTAATAATAAGATATATTACCTGACGACAGCTTGTAAACACATTAATAATAAGATATATTACCTGACGACAGCTTGTAAACACATTAATAATAAGATATATTACCTGACGACAGCTTGTAAACACATTAATAATAAGATATATTACCTGACGACAGCTTGTAAACACATTAATAATAAGATATATTACCTGACACACCTTGTAAACACATTAATAATAAGATATATTACCTGACGACAGCTTGTAAACACATTAATAATAAGATATATTACCTGACGACAGCTTGTAAACACATTAATAATAAGATATATTACCTGACGACAGCTTGTAAACACATTAATAATAAGATATATTACCTGACGACAGCTCGGTCTCTGGACTGGAATCTTGTCGAAACAAACAAAAACGTTTCCAATGAAACTTGTGAAGTGTTTGGTGTCAGACTCTTGAACAAGAGACACTTCATGTCCTTCTAAGAACCGAATCCTCCTCGAAAACTGCTCCAGAGACTCGACTCGAGGATAAATGGATCGTAAAACCTCAACGGCTCGAGTCAGATCTGTTTGACACATGTCCATCAAAGTCTATCGATCTGTTTGACACATGTCCATCAAAGTCTATCGATCTGTTTCAAACATGTCCATCAAAGTCTATCGATCTGTTTGACACATGTCCATCAAAGTATATCGATCTGTTTCAAACATGTCCATCAAAGTATATCGATCTGTTTCAAACATGTCCATCAAAGTCTATCGATCTGTTTGACACATGTCCATCAAAGTCTATCGATCTGTTTCAAACATGTCCATCAAAGTCTATCGATCTGTTTCAAACATGTCCATCAAAGTCTATCGATCTGTTTCAAACATGTCCATCAAAGTCTATCGATCTGTTTCAAACATGTCCATCAAAGTCTATCGACGCGGTCTGTTTCAAACATGTCACATCAAAGTCTATCGATCTGTTTCAAACATGTCCATCAAAGTCTATCAGAGAATCTGTTTCAAACATGTCACAATCAAAGTATCATTTATTGATAACAGAAGATGTGATATAAAGAGACATTTATTGATAACAGAAGATGTGATATTAAGAGACATTTATTGATAACAGAAGATGTGATATTAAGAGACATTTATTGATAACAGAAGATGTGATAAGAGACATTAAGAGACATTTATTGATAACAGAAGATGTGATATTAATAAGAGACATTTATTGATAACAGAAGATGTGATATTAAAGAGACATTTATTGATAACAGAAGATGTGATATTAAAAGACATTTATTGATAACAGAAGATGTGATATTAAAAGACATTTATTGATAACAGAAGATGTGATATTAAAGAGACATTTATTGATAACAGAAGATGTGATATAAAGAGACATTTATTGATAACAGAAGATGTGATATTAAGAGACATTTATTGATAACAGAAGATGTGATATTATAAGAGACATTTATTGATAACAGAAGATGTGATATTAAGAGACATTTATTGATAACAGAAGATGTGATATTAAGAGACATTTATTGATAACAGAAGATGTGATATTAAGAGACATTTATTGATAACAGAAGATGTGATATTAAGAGAGACATTTATTGATAACAGAAGATGTGATATTAAAGAGACATTTATTGAAGGAACCTAACGAGGAAGATGTGATAT
>JACEEU010000860.1:22500-27500 GCA_016630915.1 Callionymus lyra | reverse complement strand
CCAGTGAGGAATCTTCTGCTCATGTTCCTCTCTATGACGGATTCCAAGCATTTGACTCACGTATTCCTGCTCTTGTTGTTCTGCCTCCACACTGGCCTCCAGCATTGACAACATCTCCAGCAGCTGCTCCTCATACTCCACCAAGTTGTCACTCAGAGTGATCCCGGTTGAGGTCAGAGGCAAGTCGCTCTTCTGTGGAACATCTGCAGGTCTGTAGCCAGAGCTCTTCCCTGGAGTCCCAGTGTTGTACCTCCTGGTGTCCACATAGTTTGTGGAAAGATAATGTGCTTCTCCAGCACTGTCCTCCATGATCTTCTCATCAGCTGCTGTGAGGGTTGTTTCCATGATCTTCTCATCAGCTGCTGTGAGGGTTGTTTCCATGATCTTCTCATCAGCTGCTGTGAGGGTTGTATCCATGATCTTCTCATCAGCTGCTGTGAGGGTTGTTTCCATGATCTTCTCATCAGCTGCTGTGAGGGTTGTTTCCATGATCTTCTCATCAGCTGCTGTGAGGGTTGTTTCCATGATCTTCTCATCAGCTGCTGTGAGGGTTGTTTCCATGATCTTCTCATCAGCTGCTGTGACACTGAGGTTCGTGTCCTGGACTTGTTCTTCACAGCTCTTCAGCAGGTTGTCCATCTGCCGCAGGTATGGACCCATCAAGGCGGCCTGCTTCAGGTGTGCAGAGGAAAAGGAAAAGCCAGAGAAGTTTTCTGGATCCGTCCGAGGTCTGATGCTGTGGCCGTCGTCCTCCTGGATGATCAGAGGCTCCATCTCAGAAGATGAATCGCTGCTGTCGTCCACAGAGCTCATCGTAAGTTCAACCTTGAAGAAGAGAAGTTCACGCTTTAGTGCTTTAACAATTCAAGTCTTTGTTTAGGAAAAGTACTGATCAAACACACCTTTATTGGACAAACTTTCTTCAAACTTTCTTCAAACTTTCTTCAAACTTTCTTCAAACTTTCTTCAAACTTTCTTCAAACTTTCTTCAAACTGTCTTCAAACTTTCTTCAAACTTTCTTCAAACTTTCTTCAAACTTTCTTCAAACTTTCTTCAAACTTTCTTCAAACTTTCTTCAAACTTTCGTCAAACTTTCTTCAAACTTTCGTCAAACTTTCTTCAAAAATTTCTTCAAACTTTCTTCGAACTTTCTTCGAACTTTCTTCAAACTTTCGTCAAACTTTCTTCAAACTTTCGTCAAACTTTCTTCAAACTTTCTTCAAACTTTCTTCAAACTTTCTTCAAACTTTCTTCAAACTTTCTTCAAACTTTCTTCAAACTTTCTTCAAACTTTCTTCAAACATCACTTACGTCTGAGTCGCGAGTTCTTCACAGATCGGTTCAAATATCCAGTAAAGACCAAGAGTCATAGTGGTGGAAACATCCTCTTTTCTTTCTTTCTTTTCTCCTTCTGTCTTTTTTAAATTCTTCTCTATCTCTCTCCTCCTCTCTTTTCTTTCTTTCTTTTCTCCTCCTCTCTTTTTTTTAAATTCTTCTCTATCTCTCTTTTTTAAATTATTCTCTATCTCTCTCCACCGCTTTTCTTTCTTTCTTTTCTCCTTCTGTCTTTTTTAAATTCTTTTCTCCTTCTGTCTTTTTTAAATTCTTCTCTATCTCCCTCTATTTTAATTCTTCTCTATCTCTCTCCTCCTCTCTTCTTGATCTTCTCTCCTCTCTTTTTCTCCTCTCCTCTCTCCCTCCCTCTTCTCTCTCCCTCTCTTCTCTCCCTCGCTTCTCTCCGTCCTCAGGCAGCAGCTGAGTGTCATGACGACTCACAACTGTTGAGGTTTATTTATAACAAACACAGCGAGAAAGAGGAGCCGAGAATGTTGTAAGTGGGTCAGTTACAGAGTTACACTTACAGAGGCAGTGATATTTACTTTTGTTCGACGACACAAGATCCTGTTTCTCTCAGAATCAAAGCTTCAAACAGAAATGTCGGATTTTCTACCTCGTTTGTTGGACTCAATACTTGATTAGTTTTGATCACAGGAAAGGTTTGAATCGTTTCTATCTGTAGGTTCATGATTATTGTTTGTGATCTTGACATGTTCACAGAATTCTATTCATGCATCAAATAAACATTTCTGAACCTCAAAGATGTGAAACCATCTCACACGTGCAGTCGCTCAGGAACACCAGGCACCAGAACATTCCTTCATGAGACTCACAGTACAAGTCAACGTGATATACTTGTTCAGTAGTCGTCGACCATCATGCACCGACTGAGAGTCACAGGCGGCTCAAAGTGTCAGTCGCCACCTCAGGTCTGATGACCTCAGACTCACCCTCTGGAGCTTCATGTCTGAGTGTCGAGTCCTGCAGGTTTACACTGATGGTCCTCGACATAGAAGGCCATAAAAGGACTGTCTTGCCTTTTAGCGCAGCACGACTCACGATGGAAGGTCGACCAGCGTCTGTGAGCAGCTGTAAGAACCTGTGACGACCCTTGACCCTCTTGAGTCTTCACTGCCGCGGGCAGCACTGACTTCTTCGACACCTCAATATACACTTTAATGAAAGCTCAAAATTCGGGAAAGTAATGATCGGAAAGAAGTCAACACCTGTCAGAGGTGAAGTATTGCGATCAGCAGGCCGCTTAAAAAACACATTTTTGTCACATCCGCCTCAACAGCTGCATGGCTGAGACGAGCAGGATTCTACCGGCTCGCTCTCCAGCTGTGGCTTCATCCTCCAGCTGTGGCTTCATCCTCCAGCTGTGGCTTCATCCTCCAGCTGTGGCTTCATCCTCCAGCTGTGGCTTCATCCTCCAGCTGTGGTTCATCCTCCAGCTGTGGCTTCATCCTCCAGCTGTGGCTTCATCCTCCAGCTGTGGCTTCATCCTCCAGCTGTGGCTTCATCCTCCACCTGTGGCTTCATCCTCCACCTGTGGCTTCATCATCCTCCACCTGTGGCTTCATCCTCCACCTGTGGCTTCATCCTCCAGCTGTGGCTTCATCCTCCACCTGTGGCTTCATCCTCCACCTGTGGCTTCATCCTCCACCTGTGGCTTCATCCTCCACCTGTGGCTTCATCCTCCACCTGTGGCTTCATCCTCCAGCTGTGGCTTCATCCTCCACCTGTGGCTTCATCCTCCAGCTGTGGCTTCATCCTCCAGCTGTGGCTTCATCCTCCACCTGTGGCTTCATCCTCCAGTTCCTCCAGCTGTGGCTTCATCCTCCACCTGTGGCTTCATCCTCCACCTGTGTGGCTTCATCCTCCACCTGTGGCTTCATCCTCCACCTGTGGCTTCATCCTCCACCTGTGGCTTCATCCTCCAGCTGTGGCTTCATCCTCCAGCTGTGGCTTCATCCTCCACCTGTGGCTTCATCCTCCACCTGTGGCTTCATCCTCCAGCTGTGGCTTCATCCTCCAGCTGTGGCTGCATCCTCCACCTGTGGCTTCATCCTCCACCTGTGGCTTCATCCTCCAGCTGTGGCTTCATCCTCCACCTGGCTGCTCATCCTCCAGCTGTGGCTTCATCCTCCAGCTGTGGCTTCATCCTCCACCTGTGGCTTCATCCTCCACCTGTGGCTTCATCCTCCACCTGTGGCTTCATCCTCCAGCTGTGGCTTCATCCTCCACCTGTGGCTTCATCCTCCACCTGTGGCTTCATCCTCCAGCTGTGGCTTCATCCTCCAGCTGTGGCTTCATCCTCCACCTGTGGCTTCATCCTCCACCTGTGGCTTCATCCTCCACCTGTGGCTTCATCCTCCACTCCTGTGGCTTCATCCTCCACCTGTGGCTTCATCCTCCACCTGTGGCTTCATCCTCCACCTGTGGCTTCATCCTCCAGCTGTGGCTTCATCCTCCACCTGTGGCTTCATCCTCCACCTGTGGCTTCATCCTCCAGCTGTGGCTTCATCCTCCAGCTGTGGCTTCATCCTCCAGCTGTGGCTTCATCCTCCACCTGTGGCTTCATCCTCCACCTGTGGCTTCATCCTCCACCTGTGGCTTCATCCTCCACCTGTGGCTTCATCCTCCACCTGTCTGGACTTCATCCTCCACCTGTGGCTTCATCCTCCACCTGTGGCTTCATCCTCCAGCTGTGGCTTCCCTCCACCTGTGGCTTCATCCTCCACCTGTGGCTTCATCCTCCACCTGTGGCTTCATCCTCCACCTGGGCGCCATCTCCAGCTGTGGCTTCATCCTCCACCTGTGGCTTCATCCTCCACCTGTGGCTTCATCCTCCACCTGTGGCTTCATCCTCCACCTGTGGCTTCATCCTCCATGCTGCCATCCTCCAGCTGTGGCTTCATCCTCCAGCTGTGGCTTCATCCTCCACCTGTGGCTTCATCCTCCACCTGTGGCTTCATCCTCCACCTGTGGCTTCATCCTCCAGCTGTGGCTTCATCCTCCACCTGTGGCTTCATCCTCCACCTGTCTCCTTGGCTTCATCCTCCACCTGTGGCTTCATCCTCCACCTGTGGCTTCATCCTCCACCTGTGGCTTCATCCTCCACCTGTGGCTTCATCCACCTGTGGTTCATCCTCCAGCTGTGGCTTCATCCATCTCCACCTGTGGCTTCATCCTCCACCTGTGGCTTCATCCTCCACTCTGTGGCTTCATCCTCCAGCTGTGGCTTCATCCTCCACCTGTGGCTTCATCCTCCACCTGTGGCTTCATCCTCCACCTGTGGCTTCATCCTCCAGCTGTGGCTTCATCCTCCAGCTGTGGCTTCATCCTCCACCTGTGGCTTCATCCTCCAGCTGTGGCTTCATCCTCCACCTGTGGCTTCATCCTCCAGCTGTGGCTTCATCCTCCACCTGTGGCTTCATCCTCCAGCTGTGGCTTCATCCTATCCTCAGCTGTGGCTTCATCCTCCACCTGTGGCTTCATCCTCCACCTGTGGCTTCATCCTCCACCTGTGGCTTCATCCTCCACCTGTGGCTTCATCCTCCACCTGTGGCTTCATCCTCCAGCTGGTCCAGCTCAGGAAGTTTGTCCTCCAACACCAGAAGATGGTGAACAAGTAACTTTCATTATTTGTTCACCAATT